>PVKP010006219.1:0-84452 GCA_004027715.1 Plecturocebus donacophilus
GGCGCCGGCAAAGCAGCCACGCCGGCCCAAACAGCCGCACTGGCGACCCGTGGGGCTGCTCCGCCTGGGGATCTCCTGGTCTGGGGGTAATAAACATCCGTCTGGAAATGCGGCGTCCACTCACCCTCTGCACTTTCACTGGGAGCTACAATCCTGAGCTGCTCCTAATCTGCCATCTTGGCAAGTCGTCTCCAGTGAGTTTTTAAGGTTTAAGGGGAACTGCTTGGAAAAATACTTAGAAATATTCACCCAGATGTCCCATCACATCTTTTGTGTATTCACATTTTTTAGTGCCTATAATCCTCTTTTTTGCTAACATAATCATTTATTATTTTAGTTTATTATTTTTATCTAAAATCATTATGTTTTACATCTACCTATTATGAGTAGAACCATCATTAATCTTATTTTACTTTTGTCTTTATCTCTTTCTTCTTCTCTAATTAGATTTACGTGGACTTTCCAATTTGTCAGAACACTAATATTTAACATGCAACTTTTCCATCAATTTCTGTGCCTTTCTTAAAGTCTTAGATAAATAATGAAATATATATGCTCATTATCAGCCCTTTTATTAAGGTTATCCTAGTAATCTCTTAGTTAATTGTAATTCATCCCATAATTAATTCCTTGAGAAGAGCTCATCAGTACAGTTACCTCAGTTCTTCCATCTTTAAAACTTTTTGTTGAAAAATATACTTGACACTGAATGAGCAGTGCAGTTAGAACATAAAATATTTAACTTATATGTTCTTGTTTTTTTCATACTGCTTCAACAGTAACCATGCTTCATGTGTTACATGTGAGAAATATGACACCAACCTAATTATGGAGGCCTTGAAGATTTTTACCTTGTTTATAATGTCTAATATTTTTGTGATACTTTTTATCAGGGTTCATAATTCTGTCTCAATTTTCTTATGTAGAGTGCAAAATTTTAGTATGTGGGTTTAGGATTTCTCTTACATTTCAATTTCTTGAATTTTAGTTTTAAATATTAATTTTCTTCCATGTTTTTGTGCTTTTTCAAAAAGGATTTAGTTTGGTATATGTTGGACCCTCTTTCCCTATATTCCATTATAGCTACTTTCCCTCTAACCCTTTCTACTTTCTGCAGCACATATTCATTTTATTAATAACTTCCCAACTTCTCTTCAATATGACTTCTTAGGTATTGATTCTAAACTACTACCCAATGGGAACTTTTTAATTTAATCCTCATTTGTGAAATTGCTTTGTATTTCTCTAAACAGGATTTTCTGTTTTGAATCTGATCTACTTTCTTATTTCTTCTTATTATTCATATCTTTTCATAGTTTATGAATTTCAGATTCTATTTTTAATATATAACTATAAATTTAAGTGTGAAAATATTTAACAATGTTTAATATGCTGTGTAACAGTTTTCTTCTGCTGCAGTATTGTCTCTCAAATAGTAGAGTTCAGCTTAATTATTTTAATTCCCATTTTCTGTTTTCTTTCTCCATTATTGATTCATGAGGTTTGTCTCTTTTTTCCTAGTTTTAGGCATTTTTATGGGTAATGTGCTTAGATAATTTTTTTTTAATTTCTGTAGTGGCTTATTTTATGGTGGCACTGGTAGGAAGGGAAAGATTTGGGGCAGGATTATGACTCTTCTTGTGTGTGTGTGATCCATAACTTTTTCATTTTATTTTAAGTTTACTTATTTTTTCCTGCATTGCCAAACCTAAAAAAAAAAAAGCCTCTTTTCTTTTTGTGTATTCCCTTAATTTCTCAAAATAATGTTTTCTTTAGGTTACCATTTTTGGTCTACTTTGTTTTAAGCTCTTCTCTGAACTTAATTCTGTAAACTGGCAAATGTCATACTTGTCTTCTCTAACACTTAGCATTGACATTCCCTTTCTGTGAGTGGTGGTGTTTGTGCTTCATCTGTGACCTCATGTTTCTTCTTTTCCATGGAATATCTTTAGAATTCCTCTTGCCAAAAGCTTACAACATAACTATAATTCTATTGGACATGTTGCTGTTGTAAGCTTGTTGCCAACATAAATACTGCATAAAATGGTTCATCCACAGAAGTTTACGTTTGAAAAACGAAGGTCCAAGGTATATTTCAGTTAGGCTTACACTGATAATGTATGACAGATTTCTTAACTGCCTATCCTTTAACCTGACCTGGTGCCAAAGAACATTATAATATAGAGTTGTTAAAAGATTTACTATGATGCAATGATTGTCATGACCACCTTTTTAGAAAAAATAAACTTCTCAGTATAAATCAGGTTTACTACAGATAATATGCTCATCCTAGTAATTCTGGTCTTGTAGGAGATCATTTTACATTTAATATATTTTATGGATATTTTCATGGTTATTTAAATACAGATTCTTAAGATTCTATGACAAAATTTGACCTGCACCACACAGGATTACAAAGCTATAAGGATCTTAAAATAATGTCTGGTCCAGAGGCCTGATTTTATTTCGTTCTACATGCTATTTCAGAAGATGAATTCTACAACAAATACCTGTACTTCAATTAAATTAATATTGGTAATAAAACCATACTTACCATTTTAATACAAATAAAATGTAAGAAAGAAAACTTTAATATTAATTTTCTCAAGGAAGACATTAATTTAGATTTTATAAGTTGTCTTCCCCCTTACTGAAATAGCTATGTCTTAAACCTCATACTGTTGCCTTTAATATGATATTTAACTCTTAAAACGGAAACTTTGTAAGGCTACGATTGCTAAGGAATCAACAAGATGCTTTTGAGTAACTGACGATGTATAATTCCATGGATAATTATATATTGCTTAACCTTACTTGATAGGTGAAAGTTGTTAGTACTCTAAGCTAGTTACATCAGCAACCACAAGGCAGTCAGACTGAAGATGAAGAGCAGGCAAAAGAAGCTTCAATTCTATAAAATTCTAATTAATAACTCTTTAATTATCCATTCTGTAGAAATTTTCAACAAAATATGTGTTTACTATACTTTCTCATAGTCAACCAGCATTATTAATAAGAAACAACTGCCCTTTATTACATTTACTAATTTCTTAATCTCCTTATATGTATTCTGTTAAGAAAAAAGGTAGGCCGGCACTGTGTCTCATGCCTGTAATCCCAGCCCTTTGGGAGGCCAAGGCAAGTGGATCACTTGAGGTCAGAAGTACAAGATCAAGCTGGCCAACAAGGCAAAACCCCGTCTCTGCTAAAAACACAAAAATTAGCCAGGCATGATGGTGTATACCTATAATTCCAGCTACTCAGGAGGCTGAGTCAGGAGAATCGCTTAAACCCAGGAGGTGGAAGTTGCAGTGAGCCAAGATGACACCACTGCACTCCAGCCTGGGCAACAGAGTGAGACCTTTGTCTCAAAAAAAAAAAAGAGAGAAAGTTAAAAAGTTTAGTTAATCTATTAGCATTATATCAAATGAAAATAACAGTGAATGTTTGTTCCTGGATTCATATGAACCATGACCAAGTGAATGAATAAAGTTTAACTTAATGAATACATTTCTTGAGTCCTTGTCTAGTGTCAGTCAGAACATATGGGATCAAGACTTAAGGTATACAACAAATCTACTTTGTTTCATTACCAAGTCACTAATTTCTCTGTGCTTCATTTTCCTTTATTATTAAAAACAAATTGGCAAGCCGACTAGGTTTACATTGTTCACTTCTAAGTACATGGATCACACAAGTATTCATTTTTTAACCAGTGATTCAAAAACAAACAATTCTATCTTAGTTTATCATGGTGTTTTGAAGGTAGAGTGAAAACTAACAAATATTTTTAGAGGAATTCTATTGACATAGCTAAATTATTTTTGATGTTAAATTTTATTTTATATTTTGTTCATAAACATTAAGAGAACATAAAGTTCTGGTTTTATTATTTTATATGGTATAATGAGATCCTTGTTTAAAGGAAAATGTGAAAAAAAATTAGGGATAAGTCATTTTTCAGTCTTACAGAAAATCGTATTCATTTACTAGAATATTGTTAGAGTAATAAACAATAATTAATCTAATATAATGTTTTTACAGAAACAGAATATTTTACAATTGTGTGCACAACATAGTTTTTAAATGAACAAGAAACATTAAATACAGTGAAGGTGATTTAAAAACAAAAGGCAATAAAATGTAGACTAAAATATATCAAATAAAAATGTAGAAATCCTAATATACAATACAGTTCTCTTCTTCCTCAACTCCTCCTCTAAATGTTCTATGTACTCATCACATCATTTAACTAATTAGTTAGTTGATATCATTTTCTCTAATACGACTAATACCTCCATGGAATTAGGTCAAACAAAAAATATATAAATGACAACTTAATCAGTTAAAATTGAGAATATCTCAATAATTTTTCATTCCAATTGCAAGTCAAAATCTCTACTAAATATTTCTTTACATGCTTATTGTTTATCATTACATCTAGATTCTAAACTCCCTGAAAATTCATTACATCTAGATTGCAAACTCCCTGAAAATTCTAAGTTTTGCCAGTTATATTGCTACCAGGAAAAATATATACACTTTCCTAAATCTTAGCAATCAAATCCCATAATAAAAAGTTTTAACATTAAGAGTAATTCAGCAACTGATAATCATTCTCACCATCTTACGTTTCATTTTACAAAAAAGGAAATACTATCAAATATATGAAGAAATTCAGTGTTCAACAATATATAGGTGTATGATACACCCACAATTTGAAATATATTACAAGACACATTTTACCCAGAAGATGCATTACTTCTCTTTTTCTGACTTAAAGTAGTGAATAAGGTAAGGACATGATTGAAAAATTAGCTGGGAGGCCAGTAAACTGAGTTTGCTCTAGGATGGTTTCCTATGTAAGCCAACTAAACCCCAACTCAGCATAAATGGTTATATTCTAGGAAAGCAAAGCTTAAGCTTAACCAATCAAAAACTTCCAACTAACTTCTAAATAGGGATTTTCTACTGGAATTATCCAAATAAGGCTACTGTTCCATTTTAACCAATCCAATAATTCTTACGTTTTGCTTCTTTTTCACCTTCTGAAGGCCTTCCTCTCACACTTGCTCAGGGTAGCCCCTAGCTGCTAGGTGTCTGGCATTGCTTGATTGATAAGTCACTGTGAGACCAAATAAGTCCTTTCATATCTTAATGTGACTCAGCTTATCTTTTAGCAACATATACACAGTGGTACCCAGTGGTCTCAATACTATTAGGCAATCTGTCCAAAAGTAATTGCAGCTTTTGCTATTTAAAGTAATGGTATTAAAAGTAATGCCATTACTTTAAATAGCAAAAGCTGCAATTACTTTTGCACCATCCTAATAGTTTTATGTTGGGTACAGAACAGATTTGTAAAAGATTTTATTTCTGAATTCTCAAAAAAAAAACTGATGCAAGAATAACAATGAAATGTAACTCAAGTAATTGATTCTATAAAGATATATGCAACTGATGTACAAGTCAGTGGCTTTCAGGTCCTCTAAACTGATATACGGCAGTAGTCCCCAACTTTTTGACACCAGAGGCTAGTTTTGTGGAAGACAATTTTTCCTAGGATCAGGGGAGATGGTTTTGAGAAGATAATACGGCATTACTTAGATTTTAATAAAGAGCACACAAGCTAGATTCCTTGCATGTGCATGCAGTTCACAGTAGGGTTCAGGCTCCTATGAGAATCTAGTGCTGCTGCTATCTGACAGGAGGCAGAGCTCAGACTTTAATGCTTGCCCTCCTGCTTTGACCCACAGGCACCCAGTTAATAACAAGCCACGGACTAGGACTGGTCCACGGCCTGGGGCTTGAAGACCCCTGAAAAAGGGATGACTTATATCTGTTAACCAAAAAGTGACTGAGGCAGGTCTCAATTAATAGAGGTTTATTTAGCCAAGGATGGGTATACACCTGGGAAAAAGCACAAATCACAGGACCATCTATGACCTGTGCTTTTTCCAAAAGGGGTTTTGGGAACTTCAGTATTTAAAGGGAAAAGAGCAAGCAGGAGGGAAAAGAGGGAGGAATGGTAGGTAATGAGGCAAATGGTTATGTTCTTGTGAGGGTCTGTCTGATTAGACTCAGTAAATCTACATTTTACATATGATGAAGTAAATGTGAAGAAGGAGTAGACAAAAAAGTTAATCATGCATTTGTCTCATGTTAGGTGAATGGATGATTTCTGGTCTTGTCCTATAACCTGTGAAGATAAACTGGTTATTGACATTGTCAGAGTAAGATTCAACAGAATTTAGTTTTAAGGCTAGTTTATAGTGGGATATATGTGTCCTAAAAGATATGGCAGCTTACAAGGAACTTCCTTGTGAGCAGTTTTTGAGGGATGCTATCTGGGGAAATATGTTATCCTCTTATCATTGTGGGAACCTAGCTTATGGGTAAGGCTATGATACAGAGTTGTGAAGTTACAGCTATCTGTTTGGAAACAAAAGGAATGTAATATTGTGTGACTCATTCCCTACACTTAATTTTCCTTTTGGCCTGATAAGTTTGAGGTCCCAAGATTCTATTTTCTTTCATACATCTTAGAGAAATGTAAAAGGCATGGCCATTAGCTCAGGTGTCTGATTTATAAATTCTTTTCGTCAAGTTTTTGGCATAAATTGACATCCTGTTTCTATTTAAATCTCTAGTGAGAATCTAAAATACATGTGTCTAATAACTAGAGAAGTTTCACATTTGTTTCTGATTAAGAAACGTTCGTGGGGCTTCCAGAATGTTAGAAATGGTCCAAAATGCCACTCCTCTCATGAAAACAAGAGAAAAGTAGAAAAAATTCAAAACTAACTTTTATAAAAGTTTTCAAAGCAACCAAAGACTTGTAATAATAAGAAGCATTAATTCAAGAAAGTCTGGTGAAAACAATGAACTTGGTAGCAGGTAAGTTGTCCTATTTGTATTCATCTCTTCCCAGCTCTGTTGTAGCCTTAGAAACCAAACACCATCACCACCATTGTGAAAACAGCAACCTAGAATCCACTGGAAGTAGAGAACCACTTATTGGAATGGCTGATAAGTTCTTATCCCAAAGTATTGGCCCTCTTTGACTACCTGACAGCTCCTAGGTTGAGCCCCACTCACAAAACTTCTTTTTATTATAACTGACTCAAAGCTACATTAGTGGGAAAAGCCCTATCCTCAGGGCTGTTTTGGATAACAATCAATCAATGCCAGTGTTTAACTCTGCAGTCACTTAAGGCGATAATCAGATAGGACCAGTAAAAGCCTGACCAAAACACATAAGAGGAGGATCTAGGGAACCAAATGTTTCTAGGGCATTTTAGTAATAGTAATAAGTTCTTCAGGCAAAACTCCTACATTCTTGAAAAGCAAAAGAAAAGACAGGTAGAAAGTGTAAGCTCTGGACTAAACATTTCCCCAAAGAACTTTAATCTGATGCTTTCAAACCTTTTGAAAGACTTCTACCACAGAAGAATTTTCTGCTTATGAGCTTATTTATTCCATTTCCTGGGAACATATTACAAAACTCCGTAAACTATAATAACCCACTAAGATATAGTACATGCTTTAGACTTTATAGGTCAGTCATTTGATTTTTTTTTTTTTTGCCAGCATCATATTTATTGTTGTATACTAAAAAAAAAACTATAGCTACAGTAAAAATATACTTGTGAAACAATTTCTATTCTAACAATGAATAAAATACCTAGTATCAATGCCTTTCTTTTTATACTGAGAAACACAAACATGAGTTTGACATTCTTCTAAGTAATTAGCATGAGTGATAATTCAGTAGGTGTTATATATGCTTACCTTTTTACATTATCATAGATAGAGACTTCATATCCTTATTGAAACCAATGTGTATTCTTCTATTTGAGCCAGGAAGTATTCTATCTTGTTCTTTTTGATCATGATCTGAATCGAGTAAGTTAAATATTTGTGTTATTTCTGTGTATAAAAGCTCTCTCTCTTTTTTTTTTTTTTTAGAAAAAGAGAGAAAAGGAGAAAGAAAGAAGGAAACAGTAAAAGAAAGAAAAAAAAGAATGAAGGAGAGAAAGAAAGAGGAAGAGAGAATGGGATTCTTGTTTTATTGCCCAGGCTAGAATGCAGTCTAAAAATGGGTATTAAAAACCTCTTTTATGCCAATAATTGTGCTTAACAATGGAGACAGGAAGGAATAGGGGATGAAAATAACAAATAAGCAGCCAACCAATATTTTATTTAAACCTGTAAAATGCTATGCAACTGCTGGGGAGTGATTTACTTCCAATTTTGTGGTCACTTTTAAAATAGGTATAATGTGATACTGAGAAAAATGTATGTTTTATGAATGTATACTCCTATTATAAATTCTTAGTTGACTTTTTCTTTAGTTGACTTTTTCCAGTTTCTAATATATGTCATTATCTTATAGTCTTTCTCTACTCTTATTTTTGCCTAGAGAAAGACGTATGTCTTAAAAGAAAAATCTGAGCCAGACATATCTTTATAACTTGCACTCTTATACACACAAAACTGTATTGTAGTAAGTATTTTAGAAGAGATGATTACTTGAAGTTGAAAAGATAGAAATTGTATCATCTTGTCCTGGCATTAGGTAATAAACATTTGATAAATTAATGTCAGAAGTAAACTGAGTTCTTTTAATATGTTATATCTGTCACAAAGAAAGAGAACTCAATTGGATAAAAGGGCAAGCAGGTTTTATTTCTGGGCAGAAAGGGAGAAGGAGTGAGCTTATGCCCTAAAGACTCCTTCTCCTTGGACAATAGAAAACATTGGGCTTTTAGGGACTGGGTATGAGGAGAAAAAGGAATGTTAATATGTGCAGGGTAGGACTCCAGACATACAGGCTCAATTCATAAACATATGTCTTCATACAACCCATGTACATAAAATGGCAGAGATTTTCTTTTGGGGAGGGAATTTTAGCATATAATGATAAGTTAATAACCTAAAGGCAACTAGGGTTGTGTGTTCCAGTTTGGGCAGGCTTAGGGGTCTTTTCTCCTTTTGGTATCTGATCAGGGGTTACAAAGCTCTGGCACCATCCCGGACCATCTGGTTTCTTTAACCAGCTGCATCTGTAAACAAGAAACTAATGAAAAACAGTAAGAACAACAACTTTCCCAACTATTTCATCAGGGCTGCCCTGGTGACATTAATGCATGGATAAATTAGTAGATAAATCCTTTCAGAAGGTAAAAATAATAATTGAGAATATTCCAAAGCAGAAGTCAAAGAAAGATTCATTCAAAGTAGAAATTTTCTCATTTTTAATAATGGCATTAGTAGACTATATAAACTCTCATGGTGACTACCATGAAGAATTATAGTTACTTAAATTTGCAAGATATTATCTAAGAAGTTACCATATTTATTTATTATCTTATTTGTGGTTTATGTATTCTTTATTATGTGAGCCTTCAGATTTCTAGATACTCTCTTTGTTGTAAGGAATAACAATAATGTTCACCAAAAAGCATATAAGTTCATTACCTCTGGCCCACATGGCAACAACTTCCTGGATGAGGGCAGCTACACACACACACACACACACACACACACACACACACACACACACACACTTTCTCTCTCTTGAGATACAGATTTATAGATATAGATACATAGATAGAAAAAGATATATAGAGATAAGGTACATATTCTCTATAGATATCTATACCTGTATCTATCTATATATACAGAGTCTGTTATACATGTGTCTATGTTTGTGCTCGTGTCTACATGTGTATATACACATATATATTCTCCATTATTTCAGTACATTGTTCTTTTTATTCTCTTTTGATATTATTAAAGGAAAATAAAACCAAGCTTTGGTTTCCCAATAAATATAAGGTCAGAATTCATTGTTTCAGAATAGAATCTGTTACAATTTGAAGAAATAATGTAGTAGAAGTTGGTCTTCTGGGTATAAGCTTTGTGTGATTCCTTAACATTTTAATTTAAATTTAGATTGACCTCTTAACTCAACACCTTGCTTTAATTTTTCTCAGATGACACAAATTACAAAAACATTTCGCTAATGCTTCACTGATACAAGATCACAGATAAACCCTTGAAATGTATTCAAGTGCTTATGATTAAAAATGAAGTTGTCCATTGTAATGCTAATTCATTATGTTTTATTTATGAGGTATATCAAAATTAATTTCCTAATTTAAAGTATTACTAGACACATTTTTATGTCAATCATTTCATTGTTGATGTTTTTAAAATGTGTTTGTTTTGAAACAGAGTCTCGCTCTGTTGCCCAGGCTGGAGTGCAGTGGCATGATCTTGGCTCACTGCAACTTTTGACCACCAGATTCATGAGATTCTCCTGCCTCAGCCTCCTGAGTAGCAGAGATCACAGGTGCCCAATACCATGCTCGCTAATTTTTTTTTTATTTTTACTAGAGACAGGGTTTCACCATGTTTGCCAGGCTGGTCTCAATCTCCTGACCTCAAACAATCTGCCTGCCTAGGCCTCCCAAAGTGCTGGGATTACAGGCATGAGCCACTTCGTCTTTTTATTGTCTTAAGTGATAGATCTTTAATAATCAGAATGAAAAAATGTTTCAGTGTATTGAAAACCTTGAGATAAATCTGTTTTAGTAGATTAACACCTGATATTTGGCAACAGTTATAAGAATATTATCAATATTACTTCTGTCAGAAAATACATCTCCTAAAGATTTCTATTATAACTCTTCCATGGCCAGGTAACAGTGATTTTGACATTCAGTACTTTTCAGTCTCCTTTAAAAATAATAATATCTAGAATTTTGAAATGACTGTTATTAACTAGCTTCATCTCAGAAATATGGTTTAGTTAGTATTTATGTTAATTCCCCTTCTCATCACGGGTAGACACTAAAGGCTTAATCCAATAAGCTTATTTGATGACCCTAATGAAAATAGCTTTTTTTCTCCCCCCCCCAAAAATTGAGACAGACTCTAGTGCTGGCCCATGAAAAAAAATATTTTCTGTGGATTCCAGCAAAGCAAACTTCTTAGTCTTTTCCTCAGTTATGACATGGATAGACTCTCGTCAACCTTCTTGTTTAAGGTATAAAGTCTGAAATTACACCTCATTTTCAACTACAAAGGAAAGCCGATGAATGGACGGGAAGAAAACCTTTTTATTGCTAACAGAGAAGGCAGTGCAAAACAGACCAAGATTGTCGTTATCCTTGTTGAAAATATTTGAGATGATGGACCAAACCTTACTTGATTTAGTTTTATTTCTGGAATTTTCAATTGTGACAGACAAAATTTCCTCTTATTATCTAACTGGCAATGAGGTGGATTTTATGTCACTTAAAATAATTAGCTTCCCAAAAGATACTTTGATGCTCAAAGCTGTTTGCTTTTAAGGAAGACTTCTTGTAATTATAGTATTATTTATGTTAACCAGTAAGGCAAGAAATGGAAGCATACATAGCAATCATTTTTAACTTTTTAAAATGTGAAGCTAGAGTTGCCTCCATTTGAAAGGTTTACAATGCTATATTCACAGGCTAAGAGGTACATTTTATCTAGATGTAAATTTTTATAAGATACTCAAATAGTCACTAATATTGATTTTTATCCTCAGACAAATCTTTCAAATCCATATCTTTTTATCAGTACCACTGCTTAAACTTTTTGTTTTGGGGATAGAGTCTTCCTCTTTTGCCCAGGCTGGAGTGCAGTGGCATGATCTCGGCTCACTGCAACCTGCACCTCCTGGGTTCCAGCGATTCTCCTGCCTCAGCCTCCTGAGTAGCTAGGATTACAGGTGCCCAACACCACACCTGGCTAATTTTTTATATTTTTAGTAGAGACGGGGTTTTGCCATGTTGGCCAGGCTGGTCTCGAACTCCTGACCTCAGGTGATCCACCCACCTCACATCCCAAAGTGCTGGGATTGCAGACGTGAGCCCCTGCCCCCAGCCTCACTGTTCAGACTTTATACATAGTTTCTTCTTTGAAAACTGAAATCGTTTTCAGTTTTTATACACTCAGATTCTTCTTTGAAAATTGAAATAGTTTTCTAACTGGATTACTTGACTCTATCCTTGTCCAAAAAGTACATTGCCAAAATGATCTAACAAAACATATCTGTCCATGTTACTATCTGCTGATCAAACATTTAATAGCTTCCATCTTTTCAGAATAAAAGTTAAACTAATTATAAACTATGTGCACTTTCTGATCTAAAAGGAATGCTATAAAATAAGAAAATATCACTCTAAACGTAAAATTATTACAAACCAGAAATGCTATATTACTAAAAAACCTGTCGATGATAAACAAAGTATTATGAAGACTACTAAATTACTAAATAAGTAATTACTAAATTACTAAATAAAAATGAATATATCAATGGTGAATTGGTGCAATATCACAAATGCAGTATTAAAAAATAATTTATGTATTTAGAGATATTCTATCTTTTCAGTTTCTTAGTGTAGTTAGTCACTAGCCACATGACTATTGACATTTAAATTTAAATTTATAAATTAAAGAAATAAATGCATTGAAAATTTAAAAATCTAAAAATCAGCTTTTCAACTTTGTTAATAACTTTTCAAGTGCTGGTAGTTGCATGTAGCTAGTAGTTACTGTAGTGGATACTGAAAATACAGAATATGTTTAGCATATCAAACATAGTACCGCAATACTATCTAGTCCTTTTAGAAAAAAAAATATTTTTAATATACCATCAGTTAATTTGAGACTTTATCCAGTCTGAATATATATTTATACCACAGACAAAACTGAAAATGAGTATCTTTCTGGGTTAAACTATTAAACATACAGGCTCTACTTTCTGCTATGTCTTTAATTTTAAATTCAGAGAGCTTTTGAATCTGCAATACCAAGATTCATATTCTAATGCAGTTTTAAACTCATCCTTGCATTTGTAAAGATGTAAGTTTCTACTCAGTTACAGGTACACAGCCAGATCACCAACACTGACTTCACTGCCTCTTCGGGACCCTGGTCACACCACTACTAAGACCCAGATACATGATACCTATCTATCTATCTACCTACCTATCTACTATGTATCTGTCTATAATCCATTATATTTGAGGTTTAGGAGTCTTCCCTTGATGCTCGGGTATATGCTCAGTTGTTGCAGCAATGTAGAGCTGTTTATTTCCCAGAGAAAACAGGAGCACTGTCAGGTTGGAACCAATACACCTTCCTCTGACAAGTGCTTTCCCAGTCACAAACATGGAGTGCATTAGCTCATGTGCCTGCATTCACCATTCAGCAATATATCAGTACCGGTGTCGGCTTTTCTCCACCATAACCAATAACATCATCACCTCTACAAATAGTATTTAGTACAAAGGCATTAATCACACTAAAGGCAAGCTCGCTATATACCACCTAGTTACAGCTGAGTGTTTGAGCAGGTTTGTTTCATGGTCAGTGAAGGCAAAAGGCAGTATTCCTCCATCATGATCATACCTCCCTCTAGATTTTATTTACCCGAACAAAGGAGATCTATCTTCTGTTATTTGCTATAGACACCTTTCACTATCAATCAGAAGTAGATTTAATCTCTCACTGGGGCACTGATTTCTCTTTAGCATCTCTTTTCTTGTGCTTTTTACTGCATATTCTTGAGTTATAGGTTAGAAAGAGCACCCCATTTTGGACACTACAATATACAAACTTTGAAGTACTAGCATTAATGAGATAGTCAGGAGACCTTCAAGAAGTCAGAGCAGGCCCCAAAGATCAGGGCAGAAAAACTACATGCCAGCAAGACTGCATCAGGTGCATCTCTAAAATGGGAGTTCCCATTTCAGTCAAGGGGCAAATTTCTCGTCCTTATCCACACACTTATACCTAGGAAACTCAGCAACATATTCAGTAATATAGTAACTATATTACAAGGTGGCTATGAAAGCCACCCTGTTTAAAAGTCATATATTTTAAAAACAGAACCAATGTTCCTTATAACAGTCCATGAGCACCAATTTTAGCATCCTGGCAAGGGGCATGTCCAATTGCAAGAACAGCACATTCAAGGAAGCCCAACACTTTGACTTGATACTGGATGGTATAGTCAAGAACATAGGGAAGAAAATGTTCACAAGATTTTTAGGAATTGGTGAGGAGGAAATTATTTATAGAAGTTACCACTTTGAAAAACCAACATAAAATTACGTACTTCTCTCCAGTGAAGGACTTTATAATCAGCACTAACAGAAAATGAGAAACTAAAAACTATCTTTGTAATACCTAAAATTCACAAGGCATTAATGTCTAAAATATGACAGGAACTTCTACAAATTAAGAAAAGTAATAGAAATTTGAAAAGAAAAGCGAGTTATTAATACTGCATCAGGTAGAGTCCCTGTCAGAAACAGATAAAACACTCAAACTGGATAATTAAAGACTGTTCAATAAAGAATCTATTTACAAAGTTATGTACAGGGTTTAAAAAAGCACCAAAGTTTATTGCAAGATCTTGAGACTAGAAATAGCAGAGATACTGTTCAGATTTCTAGAACTGAAAGAGAAAGAACAGAAAGTTATTATGGCAGGGGGAAACTATGTGTGTGTGTGTGTGTGTGTGTGTGTGTATATACATATGTATATATATACACATATATATCTGTATATATATATGTGTGTGTGTGTATATATATACATATTTAGTTTCTATATATATATTTGGCTATGCCTGGCTATGCCTCCTATTCCATGCCTCCTACTGTTGAATGCAAACCACAAATCTGAAGGCAAGGAAGCGTTTTGATGGAACTGGTACTGGTAACCCTTCCAGGGAAAAGAGTAGACTGTAGAAGGGTGGTAGAGAAAGGTGACAAATGGACCTTAAAAGGCAAAACAGCTTTGGGAGGCCGAGGCGGGCGGATCACGAGGTCAAGAGATCGAGACCATCCTGGCCAACATGGTGAAACTCCGTCTCTACTAAAAATACAAAAAAATTAGCCGGATGTGGTGGCACACACCTGTGGTCCTAGCTACTCGGGAGGCTGAGGCGGAACATTCGCTTGAACCCAGTAGGCGGAGATTGCAGTGAGCCGAGATTGTGCCACTGCACTCCAGCCTGGTGCCTGGTGACGGAGTGAGACTCTGTCTCAAAAAAAAAAAAAAAAGGCAAAACAGATAATGTCTAGCAGAGATGTGGACAGGCACTGTAGAAAATAAGCCAGAAACTTCCAAGCTAAATGTCAAGTGAGCTCTTAATATTGCCTCAGATTGGCTCTTAAGTCTACTTAGCAATTACACTATATTGCTCTAATCCACTCATTTTCTTATGTTCCTTGATGACCACTTCATTGTCTCTCTTTAATCCTAAAACTTGCAAGAACCCATCTTACATCTTCACTCTTAGTTAAGGACTTTCTTCCTTTCTTATGACAAACTTAGAACAATGAGTAAAGAATTTGCACATCCCCCATTCACCATGCCGCCACCTGCTGGCATATACAGTTGTATATTTTGCCCTTTTGCTAAACTCATTTCCCTTTCACTTATGCCTAGATTTCAAATATTTAGCTTAATAGAGATCATTGCTCCTACAGGTTTGCTCTGTCTTTTTGATTAAATTTTATCTAATAGATTATTCCCATCAGCATTCAGGTATTTCCCATATTTTTTAAAAAATACATATTTTTTCACCTTGCTACCTCAAAAAATCTTTATCTTTTTGAAGACGGCATGTATATAGAAGGGTGTGTATCACTTTGGTTCACATTTTGCTGATGATAGGAAGTAACAGGCTCATTCCTGAGCTTTATTTGCAGAGAAATGAAACCTACAATTTGCAGAGCGAGAATGCCAATAGTTGTAAACATCTTTAATGAAAATCAAAATCATTTCCTCTTTAGTCTTATAAAATACCTAATAATTATCATTTTATTTTTCTCAGTACCAAGTCCTCCATAGGCCTTTAATATGTATTTATCAGCTTTTATTTCTATTAAAATTTTTCTCTCAATTTTTTTCAGCGCTAACATGTTAACCTTTATCTCCTTGTATCTTTTCTGGGCTCTTATGTCGTGTTTTGAATATAGATTTAAAATAGGTACTATGCTGGTTTTGTAAATATAGTCATACATTGTTGATACTTCTTTCTTCAAGAGGTGGACCTAAAGCCCTCTTTTTGGCTGTTTGCTAAACTTAGTGACTTCTTTTTAACAAATACAATAAAGTGGAAGTGACAGCACTGCAACTGTAAATACTAGATCACAACACGCATTATGATTAGCATATCCCTCTCCTCTCTCTTTCTCTCTCTCTCACACACACATCACTCACTCTGGGGCATGTAGGCTGCCTTGTTGTGAGTAGCCCCGTGAAGCAGTGCATGTGGCAAGGAAATGAGAAAATCTGACATCTGTCACATAGCGCACAGGGAAGTGGATCCTCAACTCTTCTCCAGCCTTCAGAAGACTGTGCTACAGGCAGACAAAGATAACAATCCTATGTGAAACCCTGAGCCAGACTACCCAGCTAAGCTTCTAAATACCTGACCCATAGAAACTATGACATAATTCATTTTTTCTTATATTAAATTATTGTGAAAATTTTGTTAATAGTTTCACCAGATTTATGAAAACATATGAAAATTTGACTTGTTGGTTTATTGGGTTTTTTCCTCCATCCACTTGCTTCTTTATAAATTTTGATTATTTTAAATTAATAATTGACTTTTAATGAGGCTGGTACTTCTTTGACCAGCTGTTGCTTTTGTTAGAAATAATTATCTCTGACTCACAATGAATTTTATGAGCATCTAAGGTATTTTGCATCTTCCTACTCTATAGAGATTAGAAACTTTGGGTCTTTTCAAAATACAGCCTTTTCTTTCCCTCTAACATGCTTTGCTGAAAAACTGTGTGTGTGTGCATGTGTGTGCGCCCATGCGCACACGCGTGTGTGTGTGTGTCTGTCTGTCTTTTGTATTTCCCTATGGTGCCCTCTGTGTTTACCAAAATTCCTACTTTGTAGGTTAGCTTTGTTGTTTACTCCTATTTTTTACAAAAAATGAGTTTATTTGCCCCTACTTTAAGTATATATGGTACACTATTTGTCTGAAACCCCAAATCAACTTACGCTCTCTTTCTGACCTGACATGATATCTCCCTGAACTCCTTCTTGACCTTCACTCAGTTTGAGAGCCCTTCCTCAGTGTTATGCTGTGAGCCTAGATATGACTCCCAGGTTTAATGTTCATCATAATTTTTATCGATATCAGTATTTTATTTTTTCTGAGATGGAGTCTCACTTTGTCGCCCAAGCAGGAGTGCATTGCATTGGCACCATCTCAGCTCACTGCAACCTCCGTCTCTTGGGTTCAAGCGATTATCCTGTCTCAACCTCCTGAGTAGCTGGGATTACAGGTGCCCACCCCCATGCCCCACTAATTTTTCTACTTTTAGTAGAGATGAGGTTTTGCCATGTTGTCCAGGCTAGTCTTGAACTCCTGACCTCAGTTGATCCGCCAGCCTTGACGGCCCAAAGTGCTGGAATTACAGGCATGATCCACCACACCCAGCCTCATTATCAGTAGTTTTTAAAAAGATAACTGGGCCATGCTATATGGATTAACACTATATGTAAGGCATTATTTAATATCATTATTTATAAAGCTTCTCTTTGTTTATTAAGAGCTGAATAGAATTCTCCTCCTATGATGTATCAAGTTCATTTATCGAACGCTCTTTTGAAGGATGTTTTTGTGATTCTAGATTTTCTTCTATTATAAACACTGCTGCAATCATGATATCTTTAAATATCTGTTTTATAAAGAGTGTATTGATTCATAACCCTTTTCTGCACTAGCAACTTACCTGCTATTTATTAGCTTCCAAGATTATATGTTTTCATGGCTTTTTGTTCAATCTTGCTTTCAAAACAAACTCAAGCATACATTGCCACCCCATGAATCCCATTCTTTTTGTTATAAACAAAAGACCAGCACCTTTTCTGAAGAGCTGAGTTGGTCTGAGGTCTGCACTACAATCACCTTTTCTAACTATCTTTTCTCCCGTGTTTGAGTTTCACTGCATTTAGCAATTTTTTTTTCTATTTCTGTAACTCCTTTTTGGAGTTACAGAGTGCTTACTTTTGCGGAAAATGGCAATTGCTTTTCTGGTTCTCTTTCTCTTTGTTGTTCTGAGGTGGGTTCTGACAGAAAATAAATCAATTCTATTTTATATTTGACATATTAAACTATAAGTTGCATAGCTTCAAGAGACTTCCTATGAATGTAGTCACATATGAAGCTCCAATAACCACATATACTTAGATAATTAGCTATTCTAATCAGAAATCTTTTTTTCCTTATTTACTCCCATGCAACAAAAATTGACTAAAGATCTCTTTCAAAGTATAACAGTTAGTTCTTAATTTAACAATGAATAAAAGTTTGAGAAAAACTGTACACATAATTTTTCTGCCTTCATTTACCCAACTCAACAATAATCAAATGGTTTGATTAGAATTTGGTTCTGGAAGAAATCTTGGATAATTCTCTCTCTCTTTCTTTCTCTTGGTCACTCTCTTTCTCTCAGGCCTCTTTAGAGAATCTTTGTGTTAACAATTAGTGTGCACTGCCCTATTTCCTAATGACAAACAGTGCAATATTTTACAGAAAAAGATACAAAAAATTCTTTAGTTACTATCACTATATTATTGATCTCTATTAGTATCTATAGGGATTGTCAAAAGTGATAATCACTTGTTACGTATGTCAGAATATAACCACTATTCATAAAAAAGCACACACACATTCCTTGTGTGCTAACCCCCATTTTAAATGCTTTACATATATTGGCATTCAGTCTTTGCAATTACCTTATGTAGTATGTACAGATATTATCACCATTATATAGATTAGGAAACTGTGGCACTGTGGGTAACCTATATGAATTACATAGTTAATAACTGTTAGAGATGGAGTCAAGGCAATCAGCCTCCAAAGTTCATGCTTTCAAATACTGCTTTCTTTTCTCTCTAAGCCTCATTCTAAATGCTTTGAAGAAAACATGAACTCTCATCAGTCACACTAGAACTACATTTTACAGATAAGACAACTAAGCTTCAGAAAGTTAAGTAACTTATTTGTAGTTATACAAATTGAAAGTAAAACATTTCCCTTTCTAACAAGATTTTATGTTCTATTATTTTCACTGGCTTTAGATAGACTGATGTCCATTCCTATTTTGTAAAGGGATTATTTGAATATTTGGATGCAGGTTGCCCAAATTTAGGGAATAATTAATATTTTTGCTTAGTTGATTTTTAATTTGATTGGAAACAGAAAAAGGAATATATTGTGTTTAAATAAGTAGTATATACTAACTATGAAACAAATATCTGCTTGAGATTTTAACATTTGTATATGCTGCATTGGCACATATATTTTTTAACATTAAAATATAACTGCCTTGTGAATTTTAACAGAATAAAGCATATTTTTGAAATTATTTATTTTATTAGTTTCTAAAACTAGTTTATAAAATTTTCCTTTAATAAATATTGAGCACAGACTTCTTCAAAATAGTGTCATATTTTTCTGTGTCCCTAAACCTTCTTTGAAGTCTTAAATGAGAGAGACTAAATGATGTTTTTACAAAAGAAAACAAGAAGGTGCAAAGTCACCATTTTTACTTTCCATGAGAAAATTTGTGGGAATGATCATTTTCTGACAATACGTACAGTGGCAAGCATTGAAATATTTTTAGGAAGCCACTAAGTACTGCACAGCTGTATGAAAACTCCTTGGCTAACACAGTGAAATCTTGTCTCTACTAAAAATACAAAAAATAAGCTGGGAGTGGTGGCGGGTGCCTGTAGTCCCAGCTACTCCGAAGGTTTAGGCCGGAGAATTGCTTGAACCCAGGAGGTGGAGATTACAGTGAACTGAGATCGTACCAATCCACTCTAGACTGTGTGACAGAGCAAAACTCTATCTCAAAAATATAAAATAAAATAAAATAAATAATTTTTAAGGAGTTAAAATAATGTTTAGTATTCTGCTAAAAGAAAAGACATTTGGATTATCAGTAGGGACTTCTCCTTATTAAAAAGACAGCACGATATTATCTTTACTAAGATTTTGAAATAAAGATATATTAAGCAAAAATAATTTATCAGTTATTTAATTTATAATTTAAAATGGTAATATGATTTAAGTGTTAACAATCGTTGCAATCAAAAAAAAATTTTTTGGAGACTGAATCTTGCTCTGTCACCCAGGTGGAATACAGTGGTGCAATCTCGGCTCACTACAACCTCCACCTCCTGGGTTCAAGCAATTCTCATACCTCAGCCTCCCAAGTAGCTGGGATTACAGGTGTGCACCACCATATCCAGCTAATTTTTGTATTTTTAGTAGAGACAGGGTTTCATGATGTTGGTCAGGCTGCTCTCAAACTCCTAATCTCAGATGATCCACCTGCCTCAGCCTCCAAAAATGCAGGAATTACAGGCAAAATCATATTTTTTAAAAAGAAAAAAATATAATGATCATACTTAATGAACCAATTTTTACTGACACTTGCAGTTTTACTACTATTATCATTTTGATCTGTTTAAAAGATGATTAGGTATCAATACACAGCATTTCATCATGGATATCAAAATTATGGGTTTTATGAGTGCTTTTCCTATGAAAAGACTTTTTATATCTGCATGTAATATTTATTTGTCATATTTAATATTATTAATTTTTTTAAAAATTCAGGTTTGATATTCATGACTCCACTGTGTTTTATAATTTATATCCAAATGAAATTGTGTCTTAGATTAAGGTTCATCCTCTAACATGATGTTATCTTATACTTATTTTAATTTTATTGATAGATGTTGGGAACTAAGGAAGAAAGTACTTTTCATCTATGCAGGAACAGTTTGATCTGTAATGAATACAATAAGGAAAGGGGAGTTCTTGGTGTTGATGAGCCTGCATTATTGTTTTGTGGATGCAAGGATATAATTTTTTGTCAGATGAACTGACAGATGACTGTTGCATCTGGTGGTACTTTGAAATTCAACCTTTTAATGAGATGCCTCTTTCCAACTAATCACTGTCACAGAATATGGCACGTTACCAGAAGTATGATTCTAGTCATTGCTGGAGAAGATTAATATATAGTGACAACTGGGAACTCTAAGGGACTTTGGGAATAGAGAAGGTTAATTGGAAATGCTGAAATTAATGTTCATTAATTTAATAAACTGAAGAGCCATAGCTTGTTAAAAGTAGATTGCATTTCTTTCATCTAATAATGCCTGTTATTTACTTGAGGAGATTCATTATAGAAATGAAAATAAATGACTATATAGAACTTAAAAGAGAGAAAAATAGTATCCAAAGAAGTAAACTTTGAAATCCTTTCTAATTCTAGAATAAATAATTAATATCTATTTAATACGAATTCCTGGGGCCTCTGATTGTTTTTACAAATTGTGTTTTGAGTGTCTAATTATTTTACACTGTTAAACACATAACGGTGTTTAGCGGTAAATTGCATATTCTGAAAATATACTCCATAAAATACATACTGTAAAACAAGTTTCTATGGTAAGTTTGGGAAACTCTAAAAAAATTAATTAGAAAGATTTACAATTCTCATTAACATTGATATAAACCACATTTAACCCCAAGTTTCTCAACCTTTTACCACTGAGTATGTTTTCCAAATTACACCTATTAAGAAATGATGAAAACATGATTTGGCAAAAGCTGGCCTGAGGTTATAAAATTATCTCAAATATTTCTCTTTATCTTGTTTTTGTTTTTTTTAAGATAATTCTCTTAGCAGAAAAAGTAGAAGAAACAAAAACTATCAACAACAAGAAAGCTATAACATGACAATACTTTTACTCCTTCCAAAATAATTAAGGGAACATACAAGTGACTGTAAAAGTGGTCAGAATTAACTGTGTAAAAGACCCTGACAAATAGAGCAGGGAAGTGCAAAGGCAGGATTCTCATGAATAAATGCCTGATAACAACTGTCACTAAAATCTCTGCAAAAACCACAACTTAGCACAAAGGCCACCATGTTACATAAAAATTATATTTCTACGAGAACACCTGCCCAGCACCTACCTGTTCAACCTTGGACTCATACCAGCCTTGTTATTGGCCACTGTGTCCAAGGATAATAACAAAGCTTAGGTTTGCCACATGACAAATTTCTATGGGTTATGCATGTCTTGTTTTTATTTTGATTAAATTAAATAAAAGAAAATACAGTCTTAACAACTCATTTAAAATATTTAATTCATATTTGGTATCAAGACCAGCTAATAAAATTCTTAATTATTTTAATTTTTAATTTGTCATTTTATGTTTTTAAAGATCAAATGTTATTTTCATTCCCTAATACCTTTAAAGTTACTCCATGTTTCTGGAAATTGTTGATACAAGGTCAGCACATGACAAAAGATGTATATCACGGTCAACTAGGTATGTTCTATCAGTCACAGGGTTGTAGACATATTTTTGTGTCTTTTCGTAGACTACATTTGAAGTTTGGATGTTGTATACATAGTAAAAAATAGAAATAATTTACTTTTTCTTAAAATATCACAAATGTTATTAAAGAATTCATCTTTGTACCATATATGTAAATTTTTACAATACACTGCATATCAATATCTATACGTACCTATTTTTGAACTCTCTAAACTCTTGTTTTTATGTTCTGCTCATTTATCTAGTCCTGTGGCAATACACATTGTTTTATTATCATAGAATAATAGACATTTGGCATCTCAATAGAAAAACAACTTCCATACCTTTGTTCTTATTTTTCTAAATTATTCTTACGATTCTTGAATATATTTTTCATATACATTTTAGGATTAATTTGGTAAGATACAAAAATATTCAGCACGTATTTTTATGGAAATAATATTGCATTGGCTGATTAATTTGGGCAAAATTTACAATGTAATAGTACAGAAAGATTCACAGAATTGAGTGGATCCATGGACAAGCTGGAAATATACATGAGGAACATTTTTAGAACTTTCAGTATATTTTTACAAGTCCTTCAAAGGGATTCAATTAATTCATAGTTTCTTCAGGTTTTGGCTGTTATTGTAAATTGACTATTCTTTCCTATTACACATTTCTTGATTTTTTTTTTAGCAGAAGCAAAGATTTTCCTATAGCTTCATTGAGGTATAATTGAAAAAATATTTATGTGTACAACTTACTGTCTTGATACACTTAAACACTGAAAAGTAATTACCACAATCAAGCTAAGTATCATATCCATTAACTCATTAAGTTACTTTTTTTGTGGTGAGTATGCTTAAGATTTGCTTAAGATATGCTTAAGATTAGCAAATTTAAAGTATACAACACATTATTATTAACTATAGTCACCATGCTATACATTAGCTCTCCAGAATTTATTCATTTTACAAGTGGTAGTCTTCAACTGTTTACCAACATCTTTCCATTTCCTCCAACCCCCTAACTCCTGGTAAACACCTTCTACTCTCTGTTTTTGTGAGTGTGAGGTTTTTTTTTGTTTTTTACATTCTACAGTGTGAGATAATGTAATATTTGTTTTTCTATATCTTGCTTATTTCACTTACTATACATTCTCCTGGCTTATCTATGTGTTGCAACTGGCAGGATTTTCTCCCCTTTTTGTAGCTGAATAATATGCTATGTATGCGTAATATATATATATTTCACATTTTCTCTATCCATTTATCTTCCAATGGACAAAAGTTGACTTCATATCTTGGCTATTAAGAATAATACTGCAATAAACAAGAGAATGAAGATTTCTCTTTGAGATACTTATGTCATTTCCTTTTGATATATACCCAGTAGTAGGAATGCTGGATCATATGGTAGTTCTGTTTTTAATATTTTGAGGAATCTCTATATTGTTTTTCCGCAATGGATGTACCAGTAGCCATTCCCAATCCATGAAATAGAAGGATTTCCTTTTCTCCACATCCTTCACAACAGTTGTTAACGATTTGACTTTCTGATAGTAACCATCCTAACAGCTGCACAGTGATGCCTCATTGTGAGTTATGTTGGCATCTTCCTGATGACTAGTGGGGTCAACCACCTGTGTATTACCCTGTTAGTTATTCCTATGTCATCTTTGAAAAAATGTTTCTTCAGGTCTTTTGCCCATTTTTTAATCAGGTTATAGTTTTTTTTTTTTTTCTTTTTTTAGCTATTGAGTTGAATACATTCCTTAAGTATTTTGGATATTAACTCCTTATTAGGTATATAATTTGCAAATATTTTCTCTCCCATTCCATAGGTTGCCTTTTCATTTTTAAAAATTATTTGCTCTGCAGAATCATTTTAGTTTCATATAGTCCTACTGTTTATTGTAGCTTTTGCTGCCTATGCTTTTGTTGTCATATTCAAAAAATCATTGCCAAGAATAATGTTATGTAGTATTTCCTCTATGTTTTCTTCTAAGAGTCTTAAAGTTTCACGTCTTGTTCTTACTCATACCACATACAAAAATTAACTCAAAATGTATTAAAGACTTATGGGTAAGATTTGAAACTGTAAAACTACTAGAACAAAACATAGGGGCAAAGCTCTATGAGACACATCTGGGAAACGTTTTTATATGACTCTCAAAGCATAGGCAACAAAAGTGAAAACAAAGGGGTTATATCACACTAAAAGGTTTCTGCACAGCAAAGGAAACAATCACCAGAGTTAAAAGACAAGTTAGAAAATTGAAAAAGATAGAAAAACATATTTGCAAGCCATGCATCTGATAAAGAATTAATATCCAAAATATGTAAGAAACTCAGACAACTTGATAATCAGAAAACGAATAACCTAATTAAAAGAAATGGGCAGGCTGGCAACAGTGGCTGAATGCTTGTAGTCCCAGCACTTTGGGAGGCCAAGACAGGCAGATCACGAGGTCAAGAGATCAAGACCATCCTGGCCAACATGGTGAAACCCCGTCTCTACTAAAAATACAAAAACTAGCTGGGCGTGGTGGCGTGTGCCTGTAGTTCTAGCTACTCAGGAAGCTGAGGTAGGAGAATTGCTTGGAACTGAGAGGCAGAGGTTTCAGTGAGCCGAGATCACATCAAGGCGAGCCTGGTGACAGAGCAAAACAGGCAAAGTACCTAATAGACATTTCTCACAAGAAAACATGCAAATGAACAACTGGTATATGAATGAAAAAATTCTCAACATCACTAATTATCAGGGAAATGCAAATTAAAACCACAATGAGATAGCACTTTGTACCTTTTGAAATGTCTATTATTAAACAGATAAAAGGTAACATGTTATTGAGGATGTGGATAAATGTAAATCCTTTTACTCTGTTGTAAGGAATGATAATTGGTATAGCCATCTTGGAAAAGGGTATGAAGTTCTTCAGAAAAGTTAAAAATAACACTACCAAAGGATCCAGAAATCTCACCAATGTATGTTAACCTAAAGGAACTTAAATTACTATGTTAGAAGATTTTGCATTCTTATGTTCATTGCAGCAAAAAGTTAAGTAATCAACCTAAGTATTCATCAGTGAATAAATGGATAAAGAACATGTGGTACATATACACAATAGAATAATTATAGCCTTAAAAAAGAAGAAAATTATGTCATTTACAACATGTATGAGCCTGTAGGACATTATTTTAACTGAGATGATTTAGGCACAGAAAGACAAATACGGCATGATCCACTTATATGTGGAACCTAAAAGTTTAAACTGGAAAACAGACAGTATAATGATTGTTACAGGTGTAGGGTGTGGCGTTAGGGAGATGAGTGGAAAAAAAATAAAAGAAAATTTTAGTTAGGAGGAGTAAGTTTAAGAGACATGCAATACTGTTATATTTTTAAGCTGATTCATTTCAGCATGGTAACTATATTTAATAACAATGTATTCTTGAAAGTCAAAAATAGAGTAGCTTTTAAATGATCTTACCGAAAAAAAAATGTGAGGTGATGCCTGTGTTAATTAATGCAATGTAGCCATTCCACAATGTATACATATTTCAAAACATAATGTCCACTATAAATGTATGAAATTTTTATTAAATATAATTTTCTGTTCTTAAATTCTTCAATCCATTTGTAGTTTTTTATGGTACAAGATAAGGATCAATTATTATTATTTTTTGCAGTTGGATATCCACTTTTCCTAAGACCATTTATTAAAGAAATTATTATTTCTCCATTATGTAGTTGTGGCAACTTTATCGAAGATTAATTGACCACATATGGGTGGGCTTATTTCTTTGCTTTCTATTTTGTTCCATTGGTCTATGGGTCCATTTCTATGTCAATATCATACTGATTTGTTTACTGTAGCTTTGTAATATAGTTTGAAATCAGAAAGTAGTATTTCTCCAACCTAGTTCTTCTTGCTCAATATTGCTTTAGTTATTTAGGGTCCTTTTTGGTTTCATATAAATTTTAGGATAGATTTTTCTATTTCTGAGAAAAATACCATTATAATTTTGATAGGAATTGCATTCAATATGTAGATTGCTTTAGGTAATATGGATATTTTGATAATATTAATTATTTTAATCTACAAACATATTTCCACTTATTTATGTAATCTTCAATTTCTAAAATTAAAATTTTATAGTTTTCTGTTTATAAATATTTCACTTCCTTGGGTAAATATATTTCTAAATGTTTTATTTTTATTTTTTCATAGCTGTTGTAAATGGAGTTGTTTACTTAGTTCCTTTTTTTTGTTAGTTCATTAATAACTTATAAATATATAACTGATTTTTATGTGTTGGTTTTGTATTCTGCTATCTTAATGAATTAGCTGATTAGTTCCAAGGGGTTTTTTGGTAGAGTTTTCAGGGATTTCAATATAGTAGATCATGTCATCTGCAAACAGAGACAATTTAATTTTTCTTTTCAGATATGGATGCTTTTTATTTATTTCTCTTGCCTAAATTCTCTGACTGGCACTCCCAGTCATTTGTCAAATGGAAGTGCCAAGAGTTGTCCTCCTTGCAGTGTTCCCAATCACTGCTGAGTACATTAGCTAGGAGTTTGCCTTGTATAACTTTTATTGGGTTGGGATACATTTCTTTTATACCTAATTTTTGAAAGTTTTCTTTTATGAAAAAATGTGGATTTTTTTCAAATGCTTTTTTCTGATCTAGTGAGATGAGTATACAATTATTATTCATTTTTTTGTTTGTGTTTTAAGATAGGGTCTCACTTTGTTGCCCAGGCTGCAGTGAAATGTCCTCCCATTTCAGCCTCCTGAGTAGCTGGGATTACAGATGTGAGCCACAGTGCTCAGAATCTAATATGTGAAGTGGAACAGTTTCATCTCAAATCTTCTTTCTGTTTTTGTGGTATAACCCATTTATTAATTTGTGCATGTTGAACCACCCTTGCATTTCAGAGATAAATCACATTTAATTGTGCTATATGATCCTTTTTCATATGCTTTGAATTTATTTTGCTAGTATTGTGTTGGTGACCTGGGATGTTGGTTTATAGCTCTTGTCTTTCCTATAGTGTCTTGTTTGGCTTTAGAATTAGGGTAATGCTGGCTTTGTAAAACGAGTTTGGAAGTATTTTTTTCTCTTCAAGTTTTGGAAGACTTTGAAAAGGATTTGGGTTAATTTTTATAATTTTTTTAAAAATTCATTTGGTCTGAGCTCTTCTTTGTTGGGAGATTTTTGATTAGCGTTTCCATATCCTTAATAATTATTTGTCTGTTAAGATATTTCTTCATGTTTCAGTCTTGGTAAGTTGTTTCAAGGAGTTTATTTATTTCTTTTTGTTATATAATTTTTTGGTGTATAGTTGTTTATAATAATTTCTTATTATTTTGTATTTCTATGGTACTGTGGCAATGTCTCCTCTTTCATTTATGGTTTTATTTATTTGAATCCTTTCTATTTTTTTGTAGTTGTCCATTTGATTTCAAAAAAACTTAATTTTATGTCTTTTATTGTTTTCCTAGTCTCTACTTCATGTACTTCTGCTTTAACTTTTGTTATTTCCTTTTTTTCTGGTAATATTAAGCTTAGTTTGTTTTTCCTTTTCTAGTTTTTTGAGGTATAAATATAGGTTGTTTATTTCAGGGGTCCTGAACGCCTGGTCCATGGACCAACATTGGATTTTCATTGGAGTGCGAACTCTATTGTGAACTTTGGACACAAGGGATCTAGGTTGCACACCCCTTTGAGAATCTAATGTGTGAAGTGGAACAGTTTCATCCCAAACCATCCCCACAGATCATGGACAAACTGTCTTCCATGAAGGGTGGGGAACTGCTGGTTTGAGATCTTATTTTCTTAATGTAGGTGTTTATTGTTATGAATTTTCCTCCTATAATTGCTTTTGCTGCATCCTACAAGTTTAGATATGATGTGTTTCCAATTTCATTTGCCTCCCAATATTTTATAATTTCCCTTTTGACTTTCTTCTTGGCCTATTGATTGTTTAGAGGTATGTTGCTTAATTTTCATATATTTATGAGTTTTTAAACTTTCTTTCTGTTATTAATTTTTACTTTTATTTGTTGTGATTGGAAAAAATATCTGGTATGTTTTCAGTATTCTTAAATTTGGTGAGACTAATTTTGTGACCTAACATACAACCTATCCTTGAGAATGTTCCATATATGCTTGAGAAAAATGTGTGTTCTTCTACTGTTGGATGGATCATTCTCTTCATGTTTTTTAGGTCCATTTGATTTAAAGTGCTATTCAAACCCGGTGTTTTCTTATTAATTTTTGTTTTTAATGATACTATCAAATTAGCTAGTAGCTACTGTTCCCAGAAGCCATCAGAGGCCTGGATAAAAGGGTACCACTTGAGAATCCACCCGCATGAGTTTCTTCAAATATTCTAAATTTAATTATGTATTTACCTTTATCAGTGAGGTTTTCTCATCATATACTTTCTTTTTTCTGTTTTTCTTTCTTTCTTTCTTTCTTTTTTTTTTGAGATGGAATTTTGTCCTTGTTACCTAGGCTGGAGTGTAATGGTGCAATCACAGCTCACTGCAACGTCTTCCTCCTGGGTTCCAGCAATTCTCCTGCCTCAGCCTCCTGAGTAACTGGGATTACAAACATGTGCCGACACACCTGGCTAATTTTTGTATTCTTAGCAGAGACAGGGTTTCACTACATTGGCCAGGCTAGTCTCAAATTCCTGACCTCAGGTCATCCACTCACCTCGGCTTCACAGAGTGCTGAGATTACAGGTGTGAGCCACTGCTTCTGCTTCATCATGTCTTCATTTATAATTAGTGTTGTTTGGTTTCTACCTGAAGAATTATCTTCATTATTTTTCGTATGGTAAATCTAGTAGTAATGAATTACCTCATCATTTGCTTGCCTTGGAATTTTTTTTCTCCTTCATGTCTGAATAATAGTTTTGCTGGGTATAGTGTTCTTGGTTGACAGTTTTGTTTTTGGTGTTCTTGTTTTTGTAGAACTTTGAATGTAGCATTTCATTTTCTCCTGCCCTGCAAAGTTTTTGTCAAGAAATTTTGGATAATTATACGTGGGCTTATTTTTATGTGATGAGTCACAGTTCAATCACTGCTCTCAAAATTCTCTTTGACTTTGAATTTGATAATTTGGTTATAATGTGTCTTAGCAAAAGCCACTTTGAGTTTGACCATTTAGAAATTTATAAGCTTTATGTAACTAGACATTTATATCTCTTATCATATTTGGAATGTTCTCTGTCTTATTTATTTCTTTACATAAGCTGTCTTGCCCTTTGACTGTCTCTGTTTCTTCTGAGATTCACTTAATACACATATCGGTTTGCTTGATGATATCTCATAACTCCTGCATGCTTGCTTCACTGTGTTTAGTCTCTTTTGGTTCCCCTTACTGGTTTATTTCACATAGTCTGTCTCTGAAGTTATTCTTTCTTTTGCTTGATCATGTCTAATGTTGAAACACCCTATTAAATTTTCTGTTGAGACATTGTATTCTTTACCTATAGAATATGTTTCATTTTTTCTTATGGTTTCTATCTCTTGTTGAGCATCTCTTTTCACCTCATTTTTTTCCCTGATATTATTTAGTTGTCTGAGTTTTCTTAAGACTACTATTTTGAATTCGTTTTCAGGCAATTTGTAGACCTCCACCTATTTGAAGTTAACCACTGGAGCTTTATCTTGTTCATTTGTTTGTGTAATATTTTCTTGATACTTCATGTTCCTTACATTTCCATTTTTTGTATTTGAAGAAGCAGCCACATCCTCTAGTTTTTACTGACTGGCTTTGAGAGAGAAAGATCTTCACCAGTGACCCCAGCAAGAGATTCTTGAGGTCTCTTAGATATTTTCTATGGGTGCACTCACTCTACCCTTCTTGTTTTCTTCTAGGGGAAAGTTTTAGGATTGTGTGCCTCTCCAGAACACACAAAATTAGGCCCAATGCTCTCAGTCTTCCATTTATTTTTCCTGAGTCAATGCCCTGAAATGTTTAAGGTTGTGAATTTTCTCCTAAACCAGCAAAGTTGAACCATTTGCTAAGTTTTATCTCCACTCCTGATATCCATGTGCTATCTGTGGAAATTCATATAAGTTATAAGTAAGAATATGTAGTGAACTTCCCACTGTAAAGGACACTTCTTCGTGAAGTCTGTGACCTTGTTAGCAGAATCTGTGACCTGATGTTTACAACTGCACACTGCCTGCTGTGTAATCCCACTCATTCTCTCTCTTCTTGCCCTCAGAAAATTGCCAGCCCTCAGACAATTCAGCTTGGATGATTCTCTCAGTGTTCCATGTGGGCAGAGACAGAAATGGGCCTCCTGGACAGTTTGTCAAAAGACTGTTTGAGTTGGGTGCTCACTTTGCACTCACCTTTCCCTATGGGAGAAATTGCAGGCCAAAGGGGCCTCTCTTAGCATCAAGCTGTGCCACCTTGGGGGAGGAGTAATGTGGGTAAAATGAAACTTCTATGTTAATTAATGCCTATTTTATGTATTTACTCACATTTTTGGTTTCGCTGTGGTGCTTAAAACCTCTAAGTTAGACCTCAGAGTCTACAAAGTTATTCTTGTCAGTGGATGGTTGTCAAAATTGATGTTTCCTTTGGGGTATGAGGCTAAAACATCCTACTCAACCATACTGTCCAATTCCCTTAAATTGGACATTTTAGATAATTCATTAAAGCAACTCTGTATTTTAAATTGTTTTTTCAGTTATTTTTAATTTCTAAGTAAGTTGCCTAAACTGCAAAATCTTCCTCCTCTCAAAAGAAAAAAAAAGACAGCTCCTGATATTTACTATTATTATTGTTGTTTCTTATTTTTATCTCTTAGACCAACTTTTGAGGCATCACCCAATATAGCACATTACTTAGTTGTCAGCTAATACTTGGAGCTGAAGTTTTGTTCAAGCTCATCAAACCTGAGAGGCTTCTATTCAATATTGATGGATCTGTCTGTGGGCTGAGAATCATACTCAGAATTGATCCAGTTCTTTAAAAATTATTTGATTTCAATATTCACTGTTCTCTTCAGTGGCCTTCCTGTCCAGTAGTATAGTTTTCAAAAAACCAGGGATGTCTTAGAGCTTATTTAATTCAGTATATATTAGTTTTCTATGGCTACCGTGGAAAAATAACAAGTGAGTGGCTTAAAGATCAAACATTTATTTTCTCACAGTTCTGGGGGCTAGAAGTCCAAAATCAAAGTATTGTTATGTTTGTTTGTTTATTGTCTCCTAAGGCCTTTCTCCTTGGCTTGCAGGTGGCTGCCTTCTTGTTGTGTACTCCCATGGCCCTTTCTCTGTGTGAACACATCCTCTATGTCTCTCGCTACCTTTATATAGACATCAATCTTCTTGGATCATGGCCCACCTATATGATGTTATTTAACCTTAATCATCTCTTTAAAGATCTTATATTCAAATGCAACCACATTGTGAGATGTATTAAAAGTCAGGACTTTAAAATATAAATTTTGGGTGGATACAATTAAATCTGATACACTATGACTCTTTCTCATTTCCAGAATCTGTATGTTTCTGGTTGGTCCACTATTTACCCTAATGAAGATCATAACTGTGCATATTAGCAGCAAGGTGTTTTTCCCCATATACTTTCTACCACTTTTAGTTGACTAAATCCTTGGGATTTTGCCTCGAACCCATATGTCAGATTGAATCTGCACACTCTGGCAGCATAGCTGCTTGCTTTTGCATCCAAATCTGCTCTGGTAAAACTGTAGTTCTTAACAATTTGGTGTGAGAATCAAAAATAGTAACAGGTCCCAGCAATGAACGAGCAGATTCCTACTTGCTCTTATCCTAAGAATTATCAGTTTATTTAAAAATACTTATAAGTTTATTGTATGCCTTTCATCAATTTCTAGAAACTTGAAACTGTTGTTATCAGAAATTCTATTCTGTTTTACACTTTTGTTTGCTTTCGTGTGTAAATTTTTTTCTCTCCTTCCTCACCCCACATATTTTGCATGTGATAGGATTTGCCAACTTCTTTATTCCTTCACTTATGGAAATTCAACCTCTTCTGAGTTTTGCTTTTGCTCTAACAAATTCCTCTTGGGTTTAATTTCGTCTTTGCAAGAATACATCTTTTAGTAATGATCTAGGATGATTCTGTTAACAAATTTTCTGTGTTCTTGTAGATCTTAAAATGTCTTCATTCAATAAATTTTGACTGGATACAGAATTTAAGACTAAACATTATTTTCTCTCTAGATATGAAAGAACTATTTTTAATAATATATCGTAGATAAAGACTTATTCTTACACATAACTTTTAATTCACTAAAATATTTAGACATTGTATTAACTCAAAAATATTTAAGACATTATCCTATATATTTTTAAATTTTCTTAAGGTTTTAATAAAAAAAATGTATGTGTGTGCTATTTTTGATGCATATGAACCTAAAGGATATTTCACTCTTCCTATATAATCTCTTGACTTAGCCCACTTGTCTCCTATGAAGCATCTATACATATCAGATATTCAGTGGAGAAAACTGCTCATTTTAATGATTTCTATTTACCCTTTCTAGATCAAGTCCTTTTCCAAATCTGCAGAGACAAAAGACAGTGTCCTTAAAGAAAAGCGGCTGGCAATAAAAAGCTCATGTCAGAACAGTCCTTTTTTTCCATTCAACTTAATTCATCTTTTCCTCATTTTTTTCACAGCTCTCTGATGCCTTTAAAGATATCATTTTTCTAGATAGCCTGCTAGGATTTGCTGTATCTTTCTCAGAAACAGAAGTTATCTACCACTTTTTATTTATTATTTGAGTGTTAATTTTTATTATACCTATATATTAGCAGTTATGTGATCATAGTATCATGAAAGAAGATGTGATCAATGTTAAATATTTTAGCTTTGTCTGTTTTTAAAAAGCTCTCCAAACTACCTATTCAACCCATTTAAGCCTTGAAATTACCACTTGTTGAAGTATTTTCCAACTAATGATGTTCTCTGAACCAAATAATAATTTGGTTATTTTTTAAATTTTTTGGGGGGTATATGGTAGGTGTATATATTTATGGGGTACATGAGATACTTTAATACAGGCATACAGTGTATACTAATTATATCAGGGTAAATGGAGTATCCATCACCTCAAGCATCTATCATTTCTTTTTGTAATGAAGATTTCAATTTTACTTTTAATTATTTTTAGCTCTATAATAAATCATTGTTGACTGTGGTCACCCTCTTGTGCTATCAAGTACTAGATCTTATTCATTCTATCTAATTATATTCTTGTACACATTAATCATCACCACGTCCTGCCCCCTTCCCATGAGACTTCCCACTATCCTTTTTTGATTCTCTATGGCCTTGAATTCAAATGTTTTCATTTTTCATTTCTGCACACAACTGAGAACATGAAAAGTTTGTCTTTCAGTGCCTGCCTTATTTCACTTAGGATAGGATGCTACATCCATCCATGTTGTAAATGACAGATCTCTCTTTTTTTTTTGGCTGCATAGAACTCAGCTGTGTATACAGACCATATTTTCTTTATATATGCATCCATTGATGGACACTTAGGATTATTCCAAATACTGGCTACTGTGAATAATGCTGCAGTAAACATGGAGGTACAGCGAAGGATATACTGAGTTTCTTTCTCCTGGGTATATGTCTCGCAGGGGGCTGCTGGATTGTATGTTAGTTTTATTTTTAGATTTTTGAAGAACTTCCATAATGTTCTCCATAGTGGCTGTAGTAATTTACTTTCCCACCAACATTGTATGAGGATTCTCTTTTCTGCACACTCTAACCAACATTCATTATTGCATATCTTCAGAATAAGAGCCATTTTAACTGGAATGAAAGGATATCTCATTGTAGTTTTGATTTGCCTTTTTTTGATTATAATATTGACCACCTTTTCATATATCTGGTTGCTGTTTGCATGTCTTCTTTTTAGAAATGTCTATTCAGAATGCCTTCTTTTTTTTCTTTGAGACAGGGTCTCGCCATTGCTAGACTGGAGTGCAGTGGTGCCATCTTGGCTCACTACAACCTCTGCCTCCTGGGATCAAGCTATCCTCCTGCCTGAGCCTCCTGAGTAGCTAAAGCTACAGTCACGCACTACCACACCCAGCTAATTTTTATATTTTTAGTAGAGTAAGGGTTTCACCATGTTGGCCAGGATGATCTCTATCTCCTAACCTCGTGATTCACCTGCCCAGCCTCCCAAAGTGCTGGGATTACAGGTGTGAGCCACCATGCCCAGCCTCATTTTCCTATTTTTTAAATCAGATTATTACATGTTTCCCTGTGGACTTGAATTCCTTATATATTCTGCTTATTAATTCCTTGTCAGATAGATAGTTTGCAAATATTTTCTTCCATTCCATGGGTTGTCTCTTCACTTTGTTGATTGCTCCCTTTGCTGTGCAGAGCTTTTTAATTTTATATGATCTCATTTGTCCATTTTTGTTTTCGTTGTCTGTGCTTTTGGGGCATTACTCAAGAAATCTGTGCCCAGATCAATATCTGAAGAGTTTCCTTGATGTTTTCTTGTAGTAGTTCCATAGTTTGAGGTCTTAGGTTATGTCTTCAATTCATTTTGATTTGATTTTGGTATATGGTGAGAGATAGGGGCCTAGTTTTATTTTTCCATATATATATATATATATATATATGTGTGTGTATGTGTGTGTGTGTGTGTGTCCAATTTTCCCAGCCCCATTTATTGAAGAGACTGTTAGCCAATGTATATTTTTGGCACCTTTGTTGAAAATGACTTCAGTGAAGACACATGGATTTATTTATGAGTTTATTATTCTATTCTATTGTTCTATATATCTGTTTTTACACTAAGCCAATGTATATTTTTGGCATCTTTGTTGAAAATGACTTCAGTGAAGACACATGGATTTATTTATGAGTTTATTATTCTATTCTATTGTTCTATATATCTGTTTTTACGCTAGTTCCATGCTGTTTTGTTTACTGTAGCTCTCTAATATAATTTAAAGGCAGGAAATGTAATTTCTCCAGTTCTGTTCATTTTTTTCAGAATAGCTTTAGCTATTCTAGGTCTTTTTTCAATTCCATATAAATTTTTGGAATTTTCTGTATTTCTGTGAAGAATGTCATTAGTACATTTAGAGAGAATGCATTGAATCTGTCAATTGCTTTGCATAGTATGGGCATTTTAACAATACTGAGTCTTCTAATTCATGAACATAAAATATTTTTCCACTTTTTGAATCCTCTTCAATATTGTGAATTTATGTTTTTTAGTTTTTATTGTATAGATCTTTCACTTCTTTGGTTAAATTTATTCTTTGGTCTTTCATTTTAACTGTAGCTATTGTAAATGGGATTACTTTATTTTTTAACATCATTTGCTGTTGACTTATAGAAATACTACTGATTTTACAATATTCCCACCACCTTAGCTGAGCTCCTACAAGCAGTTTCTAATATTCCTTGGAATTTCTGTAATATCAGTTGTAATGTCTCTTTTTTCACTTCTGATTGTATGTATTTGGTCTTCTCTCTTAGTCTGCTAAAGATTTGTTGATTTTATTTATCTTTTAAAAAAATACTAACTTTTCATTAATTGGTCTTTTATATATTTATATTAATTTTATTTATTTCTTCTCTGATCATTATTTCTTCTACAAATTTTGTGTTTGATTTGCTTTTGCTTTTTTAGTTCTTTAGGATGCATAATTAGTTTGTTTATTTAAAATTTTTCTACTTTTTTGTAAGTGCTTATTGCTATAAACTTTCTTCTTCGTACTGCTTTTGCTGTATCACCTAGGTTTTGGTATTTTGTGTTTCCACTTTTATTTATTTCAAAAACATTTTTTATTTTCTTCTTATTTCCTTTATACACTGATGATTCAGTCACATATTCTTTAATTTCCATGTATTTGTATAGCTTCCAAAATTCTTTGTTATTGATTTCTAGTTTTATTACATTATAGTAAGAGGAGATACTTGACATGATTTCCATTTTTTTGAATTAAAAAAATTTTTTTAATTATTTAAAAATAATATAAGGTCTCTCCTTAAGAATTACCCATGTTTTGAAGAGAAGAGTACACATTCAGCAGAAAGTATAGGTTACATTGGTTAAGATCTTCTGTAAATAGCTTAGGTCCCCTTGATCTATAGTGCAAACTAAGTTCAGTATTTCTTTCTTTGTTTTCTATATGGATGATATTTCTAATGTTGAAAGTGTGGTGTTGGAAACTCTGGCTATTGTTTTATGTAGGTCTATCTCTCTCTTTACCTCTCATTTGTTTTATATACATATATGGATACTGCATTGTTGGGTGCATATATATTTACAGCTGTTGTATGCTCTTGCTGAATTGACTCCTTTATCATTATATAATGACCTCTTTGTCCCTTTTTATAGTTTTCTTCTTGAAATTTATTTTATCCGACATAAATATATCTACTCCTTCCTTTTGTAGTTTCCATTTGCTTGGAATATATTTTATATCCCTTTATGTTTAGTTTGTGTGTATCCTTATACATGCGCTCTTAAAGGGAGCAGATAGGTCTTGCTTTTTTATTCAACCAGCAACTCTGTATATTTTGGTTAAACAGTTTAGCACATTCACATTCAATGAATTCTTGATAAGTAAGGACTTGGTTCTGCCACTGTGTTGTTTTCTGATTGTTTTGTGGTCTTCTCTTTCTTCCTTCTTTCCTGTATTCCTTTTTAGAAAAGTGATTTTCTCTGATGGTATTATTTAATTTCTTGCTTTTTAGTTTTTGTGTATCTATCATAGGTTTTTATTTTTTTAATTTGAGGTTACTACAAGGCTTGCAAATACTATCTTATAATCCATTATTTTAAACTGATAACAACTAAACTCTGATGCAAAAATAAACAAGCAAGAAGGAAAAACTAATAGAAACTCTGCATTTTAAATTCATCTTGTTCCACTTTTAAACTTTGTTTCTATTTATATGTTATTATACAGTCTATATTTTAGAAAGTTGTCATAGATATTATTTTTGATAGGTTTCTCTTTTCTTACTCAAGATATTAGTAGTTTACACATTACAATTATAGTGTTATAATAATCTGTATTTTTTTGTGTGCTAAGATTTCACATTTCTAACACTTAATTTATGCTAAATAACATTTATAAGTTAATAGAAGTTAGTTGTATAAATTATGTATTTGTGCGGGGCTGGGGAATGAGAAATATGAAAAATAATAATTTATATAGGGAGAACAGAGGATGACAGAACCTGAAAGTGGAGATGCACATGATCTAAACAAAACTAAGAGAATGAAAGTACTATGGTGTAAAGAATACAGGCTAATGGGAAGCTTGGCATGATATAAAGCTGTGAAAGTGTAGATTACATTGAAACTTTGAAGCTGATCTTGTAGACTTTGATATTTATTCTTAAAGAATGAGATTTTGTTTAATACATAGATTATCCATTACATATAATCTATGTATATAATAACACATTATATGTTAATCACTGGATTGAATTAGGTAATTTGTAATGGTAAAATTATTCTTGTGACAATATATAGAATAGAATGAAATTAAGAATAATTTGTAAAGAAATTAGTGCTGTATTACAAGTGATTGCTAAAGAGTATAAAATGGGAAACATATAAAAGGGGAAAAATGAGTAGATTATAGAGATTTTGTGGCATAGCATGGACATAATATGGAGTTGATTAGCTATGGGCTCAAAGGTAAAAGATAAAGAGATTAGTTATTACATTCAGATTTCTGGTATAAGAAAATACATTGATGAAAGTACTACACAGAGTAAATAAAAGAGTCAGATATGTGGGAAATAAATGAATTTAGTTCTGTTCACATTAGTTTTAAAGGGCAGGGAAGACAAATAAGGATATAAAATTGACTCAGGATTTTTTTTTTTTTTTTGGCAGTGTGAGGAAATGTTAGGGCTAGTGTAAATATAAAATAAAAGAGATTAATAATAAACCTATAAAAACGGTATGGTAATCTAGGAAAGGATATTAGTTGTAGATGATAAAATAATCTAAGACATATGTTGTGGAAATTAAACATTTAAGGAGTGAGGGGATGAGTAGCAGTTGGCAAAATGGCTGAAACAGAGCAATTAGTGAAATAAAAAGCATAAGCAAAACCAAAGCAAATAAATGAATAAAAGGAATGTGTGTTATAACAAAAGCCAGTCAACAAAGTGATTTAAAGAAGGAACAAGCAATGAGCAAAAGTAGTTACTATAAACTAGTGTTTCCTGACTGATTTTTCTCTTACACACTCTCTTCCACATTCACATGTAAAATATATCCCCTAACATAAGTTTAACGTAAGTTCTTCTTGCATCATTCATTGTTACCAGTTTTCTCTAATCTCTTGCCTATACTGTATAATCACTTCTCAACAGGTTTCACTGCTTCCACTCTGAGCCCGTACAACATATTCTTCAAATAGGAGCAATAATGATTTTTCAAAAATGCAAGTTATAAAATATAAATCAGAGTGGCCAACAAGATGGCTACATAGGAACAGCTCTGGTCTGCAGCTCCCAGTGAGATCAACAAAGAAGGTGAATGATTTCTGCCTTTCCAACTGAGGTACCCAGCTCATCTCATTGGAACTGGTTAGACAATGGGTGCAACCCACAGAGGGTGAACCGAAGCAGGGTGGGGTGTCACCTTGCCCGGGAAGCATAAGAAGTCTGGGAACTCCTCCTCTAGCCAAGGGATGCTGTGAGGGACTGTGCCATGAGGAACTGTGCACTCCAGCCCTGATATTATGCTTTTCCCACAGTCTTCGCAACCCACTGACCAGGAGATTCCCTTGGGCACCTATACCACACAGTCCCTGGGTTTCAAGCACAAATCTGGGGGGCCATTTGGGCAGACACAGAGCTAGCTGTAGGAGTATTTTTTTCATACCCTAGTGGCTCCTGGAACACCAGTGAGACAGAACCATTCACTCCCTTGGAAAGGGAGCTAAAGCCAGGGAGCTGAGGGGTCTGACTAAACAGATCTCAGCCCTACAGAGCCCAGCAAACTAAGATCCACTGGGTAGAAATTCTTGCTGCCAGCACAGCAGTCTGAAGTCAACCTGGGATGCTTGAGCTTGGTGGGGGGAGGGGTGTCTGCCATTACTGAGGCTTGAGTAGGTGGTTTTCCCCTCACAGTGTAAATAAACCTGCTGGGAAGTTCAAACTGGCAGAATCCACCTCAGCTCAGCAAAGCTGCTGTAGCTAGACTGCCTCTCTATATTCCTCCTCTCTTGGTGGGGCATTGCTGAAAGAAAGTCAGCAGCCCCAGTCAGGGGCTTATAGATAAAACTTCAGTCTCCCTGCGACAGAGCACCTTGAGAGGCAACTGTAAGCACAGCTTCAGAAGACTTAAACATTCCAGTCCACCAGCTCTGAAGAGAGCAGTAGATCTTTCAGAACAGTGCCCAAGCTCTGCTGAGGGAGAAACTGCCTCCTCAAGTGTGTCCTTGACCTCTATGCCTCCTGACTGGAAGACACTTCCCAGCAGAGATGACAGACACTTCATAGAGGAGAGCTCCAGCTGGCTTCTGGCAGGTGCTCCTCTGGGACGAGCCTTCCAGATGAAGGAACAGGCAGCAATCTTTGCTGTTCTACAGCCTCTGTTGTTGATACCCAGGCAAACAGGGTCTGTAGTGGACCTCCAACAAACTCCAGCAGACCTGCAGCAGAGGGACCTCACTTTTAGAAGGAAAACTAACAAACAGAAAGGAATAGCATTAACATCAACAAAAAAGATGTCCACACAGAAATCCCAGAAACCTCACCTGAAAGTGCCAACATCAAAGACCAAACGTAGATAAATCTACAAAGATGAGGAATAACCTGTACAAAAGGGCTGAAAATTTGAAAACCAGAACACTTATTTTCCTTTGAAGGATCACAACTCCTAGCCAGCAAAGGAACAAAACTGGATGGAAAATGAGTTTGACAAATTGACAGAAGTAGGCTTCAGAAGGTGTGTAGAGAAGAACATAAATGACCTGATGGAACTGAAAAACACAGCATAAGAACTTTATGAAGCATCCACAATTATCAATAGTCAAATCAATCAAGTGGAAGAAAGGATATCAGAGATTGAAGATTAACTTAATGAAATAGAGTGTGAAGACAAGATTAGAGAAAAAAAAGAATAAAAATAAGCAAACAGAGACTCCAAGAAATATGGGACTATGTGAAAAGACCAAACCTATGTTTAATTGGTGTACCTGAAAGCAATGGGGAGAATGGAACCAAGTTGGAAAACACTCTTCATGACATTATCCAGGAGAATTTCCCCAAGCTAGCAAGGCAGACCAACATTCAATAAAGAGAACACCAAAAAGATATTCCTTGAGAAGAGCAACCCCAAGACACATAATCATCAGATTCATGAAGGTTGACGTGAAGGAAAAAATGTTAAGGGTAGCCAGAGAGAAAGATCAGGTTAACCACATAGGAAAGCTCATCAGACTAACCACAGATCTCTCTACAGAAACCCTATAAGCCAGAGACAGTGGGGGCCAATATTCAACATATTTAAAGGAAAGAATTTTCAACACAGAATTTCATATCCAGCCAAACTAAGCTTGATAAGCAAAGGAGAAATAAAATCCTTTACAGACAAGCAAATGCTGAGAGATTTTGTCACCACCAGGCCAGCCTTACAAGAGCTCCTTAAGGATGCAGTAAATATGGAGAGGAAAATTGGTATCAGCCACTGAAAAAACACACCAAATTGTAAAAACCATTGACACTATGAAGGAACTGAATCAAATAACAGGCAAAATAACTAGCTAGCATCATAATGACAGGATCAAATTCACACATAACAGTATTAACCTTAAATATAAATGAGCTAAATGCCCCAATTAAGATGCAGACTGGCAAACTGGATAAAGAGTCAAGACTCATCAGTATGCTGTATTCAAGAGACCCCTCTCACATGCAAAGACACCCGTAGGCTCAAAAAATAAAAGGATGAAGGAATATTTATCAAGCAAATGAAAAGCAAAAACAAACAAAAAAAATCAGAGGTCACAATCCTAGTCTCTGATAAAACAGACTTTAAACCAACAAAGATAAATAAACAAACAAAAAAAAACAAAGAGGGCATTATATAATGGTAAATGTATCAGTGCAATAAGAAGAGCTAACTATCCTAAATATATACGCACTCAATACAGGAGCACCCAGATTCATAAAGCAAGTTCTTAGAGACCTGCAAAAAGACTTAGATTGCCACACAATAGTAATGGGAGACTTTAACACCCCACTGTCAATTTTAGACAGATCAAGGAGACCGAAAATTAACAAAGATATACAGGACTTGAACTCAGCTCTGGATGAAGCAGACCTAATAGACATCTACATAACTCTTCATTCCAAATCTACAGAACATTCTTGTCAGCACCACATCACACTTACTCTAAAACTGACCAAATAATTGGAAGTAAAACAACTCTCAGCAAATTCAAAAGAACAGAAATCAAAACAAACAGTCTCTCAGAACACAGTGCAAAAAAATTAGAACTCAGGATTCAAAAACTCACTTAAAACCACATAACTACATGGAAACTGAACAACCTGCTCATGAATAACCACAGGGTAAGTAACAAATTTAGGTAGAAATAAGTAAGTTCTTTGAAACCAATGAGAGCAAAGATAAAAAGTACAAGACTCTCTGGGACACAGCTAAAGCAATGTTTACCAGAAAATTTTAGCATTAAATACCCACAGGAGAAAGCAGGAAAGATCTAAAACTGATACCCTAACTTCAATATTAAAAGAACTAGAGAAGCAATGGCAAATAAATTGAAAAGCTAGCAGAAGACAAGAAATAACTAAGATCAGAGCAAAAGTGAAAGAGACAGATACAAGAAACTGTTCAAAAAATCAATGAATACAAGAGCTGTTTTTTGGAAAAACATTAACAAAATAGATAGACCATTAGCCAGACTAATAAAGAAAAAAAAGATAGAAGAATCAAGTAGACACAATAAAAAAAAAATAAAGGGGATATCATCACTGATCCCGCAGAAATACAAATAACCATCAGAGAATATTATAAATACCTCTATGCAAATAAACTAGAAAATCTAGAAGACATGGATAAATTACTGGACACATATGTCCTTCCAAGACTAAACTAGGAAGTTGAATCCCTGAATAGACCAATAACAAGTTCTGAAATTGAGGCAGTAATTAATAGCCTACCAACCAAAATAAAGGCCTGCAACCAGACAGATTCACAGTTGAAATCTACCAGAGGTACAAAGAAGAGCTGGTATCATCACTTCTGAAACTATTCCAAACAATAGATAAAGAGGGACTCCTCCGTAACTGATTTTATGAGGCCAGCATCTTCTTGATGCCAAAACCTGGCAGAGTTACAACAAAAAAAAGGAAAATTTCAGGCTAGTATCCCTGATGAACACTGATCTGAAAAATCCACAATAAAATATGGGAAAACCAAATTCAGTACCACATCAAAAGCTTATCCACCACAATCAAGTCAGCTTCATCCCTGGAATACACAAATCAATAAACATAATCCATCACATAAATAGAACCCAAGACAAAAACCACATGATTATCTCAAAAGATGCAGAAAAGGCCTTCAATAAAATGCAACACCCTTTCATGCTAAAAGCTCTCAATAAACTAGGTATTGATGGAATGTATCTCAAAATAATAAGAGCTATTTCTGACAAACCCATAGCCAATATCATACTGATTGGGAAATGCTGGCAACATTCCCCTTGAAAACCAGCACAAGACAAGGATGTCCTCTCTCACCACTCCTGTTCAACATAGTATTGGAAGTTCCGGCCAGGGCAATCAGGCAAGAGAAGGAAATAAAGAGTGTTCAAATAGGAAAAGAGGAAGTAAAATCATCTCTATTTTTGGTTGACATGATTGTATATTTAAAAAACCTCATCATCTCAGCCCCAAATCTCCTTAAGCTGATAAGCAACTTCAGCAAAGTCTCAGGGTACAAAATCAATGTGCAAAAATCACAAGAATTTCTATGCACACAAAACAGACAAATGGAGAGCCAAATCATGAATGAACTCCCATTCACAATTGTTACAAAGTGAATAAATACCTAGGAATACAACTTATAAGGGATGTCAAGGACCTGTTCAAGGAGAACTACAAACCACTGCTCAAGGAAATAAGAGAGGACACAAACAATTGGAAAAACATTCCATCCTCATGGATAGGAAGAATCAATATTGTGAAAATGGTCATACTTCCCAAAGCAATTTATAGATTCAATGCTATCCCCATCAAACTACCATTGACTTTCTTCACAGAATTAGAAGAAACTACTTTAAATTTCATATGGAACCAAAAAAGAGCTTATATAGCCAATACATTCCTAACTGAAAAGAAGAAAGGTGGAGACTACCTGGCTTCAAATTATACTACAAGGCTACAGTAACCAAAACAGCACAGCACTGATACCAAAACAGATATATAGACCAATTGAACAGAACACAGGCCTCAGAAATAACACTGCACATCTACAACCAACTGATCATTGAAAAACCTGACAAAAGCAAATAATAGGGAAAGGATTCTATATTTAATAAATGATGTTGAGAAACAGGAACTGGACCCTTCCTTACACATCATACAAAAATTAACTTGATAAGGATTAAAGATTTAAATGTAAGACCTAAAATTGTAAAAACCCTAGAAGAAAACCTAGGCTATACCATTCAGGACATAGGCATGGGTGAAGGCTTCATGACTAAAACACCAAAAGCAATGGCAACAAAAGCCAAAATTGACAAATGTTATCTAATTAAACTAAAGAGCTTTTGCACAGCAAAATAAACTATCATCAGCATGAACAAAAAACCTACAGAGTGGGAGAAAATTTTTGCAATCTATCCATCTGACAAAGGGCTAATATCCAGAATCTATAAATAACTTAAACAAATTTACAAGGAAAAAAAAACCCATCAGATTTGGGCAATGGGTGTGAACAGTCACTTCTCAAAGAAAGACATTTATGTGGCCAAGAAACATAGGAAAAAAGCTCAGAATCACCAGTTATTTGAGAAACGCAAATAAAAACCAAAATAAGATACCATCTCATGCCAGTTAGGATAGCAATCATTAAAAATTCAGGAAACAACAGATGCTGGAGAAGATGTGGAGAAATAGGAAGGCTTTTACACTGTTGGTGGGAGGGTAAATTAGTTCAACCATTGTGGACGACAGTGTGGCAATTCCTCAAGGGGCTAGAACCAGAAATACCATTTGACTCAACAATCTCATTACTGGGTATATACCCAAAGGATTATAAGTCATTCTGTTATAAAGACACATGCACACATATGTTTATTGCAGCACTATTCATAATAGTAAAGACTTGGAACCAACCCAAATGCCCACGAGTGATAGACTGGATAAAGAGAAAATGTGGCACATATATACCATGGAATACTATGCAGCCATAAAATAGGATGGGTTCATGTTCTTTGCAGGGAAATGGATAAAGCTGACAACGTCATTCCCAGCAAACTGACACAGGAACAGAAAACCAAACACTGCATGTTCTCACTCATAAGTGGGAGTTGAACAAGGAAAACATATGGACAAAGGGAAAGGAACATCACACACCAGGGCCTATTTGGGATATAGGGGAGGGATAGCATTAGGAGAAATACCTAATGTAGATGACAAGTTGATGGGTGCAGCAAACCACCATGACACATGTATACCTATGTAGCAAACTTGCATATTCTGTACATGTATCCCAGAACTTAAATTATAATATATATATATTAAAAATTAATATTGTTACTTTTTATTTTAAAATATTAACTTGCATGTGATGAGCTTGTTATTTTAGGTGAATTAATATGTGTTTTATGGCAAAAATATGTAAATCAAATCAGGTTAATCCCCTACTCTCAATTTTCAAGTTTCCTGTAACACTTGCAATAAAATCTAAATTGCTTACAAGAGACTTTACTTCCTCTGGTATTCTCTCTGAACTTATGCCTTAATCCACTTTGATCACTGTATTCTAATCACAGTGATCTCACTGATATTTTCTGGACATGTGAATCATATTTTTGACTCAAGAACTTTGCAGGTAGTTTTTTTTTCTTATCATAGATTTATTACAAAAATAACTGTAATTCTTAACTCTTATCTGTATCCACAGCCTTTGTAAAATGACTCTGCCACTCATTCCATCAAGACATAATCTCTTTCCTTCAGCCCGTGACTTTAGCCTGAACTTGTGATTTTCCTAGGCCAATAGAATGTAGCAAAAGTGACGGAGGATTAGGTAAAAATCTAAGCCTCAAGAACCTCTGAGTACCTCTGTCTCTTTGTTGAGCCTCAATAATGAGCTAGCATGATAAAGTATGAGAGAGCTCAAGGAGGAGTAGAGCTGATATATTCTTAGCAGGGCAATACTAGATTAGTCAACTCCCACCTACCTGGTAAGCTGAAACAGATGTTTAGCTGAGTCATCCTAGAAAATATCATCCAAAGTTGGCCTAGATTAAAAAAATGATCCAAAGACCCATGAAATCATGAATTAAACAAATAATAATCGTTTTGAGTCACTGAGTTCTGAGATGGCTTTGTTACATAGCAATAGCTTAAAAATACAATCATCTTTGCTTAGTATAATAGTCTGTAAGACATTCTCATTAATAGCATCCTCACTTAAATTTAAGTCTTTGTTTATATGCTACTGCTTCAGAAAATACTTCTCTGACCATCTTTTCTAAAATCACTGTTTTCTTATCCTACATTATTTTTTCTTTGTGCAAATAAGCTAAGAATTCTATCAATTCATTAAGTATTTGTTTTTATTTAACCTTACCATCTTTGTTCCAGGATTAAATGTATAATAAAAATAGAGTACTTTGGTATACCTGGCACAATGGAAGGGATCTATAATACTGTGTTTTATTTTACTGTTTGTACTATATAAATCTATACTTTTTATCTTTTTGACGAATTTTTCTATTAAATTTTCCAGTAACTCAAGTAAATTGTTCCTCCGAAGGTCCATTTCACATGGCTTATAACATATCAAAATTCTAGTGTGACTACAACTTAAGAAATCAAGCTGAGTCATCTCCTTATTTGATTAACTAGGGAGGAAAATGTTCAATAGTCAATGTAAATATTACTTATATATTTCTTAGACACATAGCTGAATTAGGTGAAGCCACCAAGGATTATCTGAATTTCAAACTCGTTGGAACTGCGCCCTGTGGAAGTTGTTTTCACATAAGTATATTGCAGATCCAGCAACTGAGCAATGTTTGATTATTAAATGTTTTAAGGTAATCTTATTTGGGTTAAATCTGCTTGGATTTATATTAGTCAAGACTTCCCCTTTGCTTTTTAATTTTTCACAAAGAGCCTGAAGTGTCTGAAGTGTTCAATGCAGACTCAAAAGCCAATAATTCTTTATTACCTTTGTGGGACCAGTGTTATATTAACACTCCAGCACTCTTACTGTAGAGAAAATGCCTCTTAAAGCACTCACTTATTTACATGTACTAAATGTTTCTCATTGTTGATTCTTGATCAAGGTTTACTATTATCTTCCACAAAATTAGTGCAAATTTTCTAAATAAAGACGGCTGTATCTATTTCCATACATCCTGGTAAGAAAATTATGGTTGGTGATAAATAGTCTGGAAAAAAAAAGTTTGAGAACAACCTAAAAGAAAATATTTCATTTGGTTTCTAAAAAAGGCAGAATGAACAGGCTAGATTACTAGCGTATGACTTTTCAGCATAATAGTGAGGCATGTCTTATCTTTAAGAAAATCTTCTTAAAAAATAAAGTTACATGAGACTGAAACAAAAAGGCTGTTTGAATTTATAAACATACAAAACAGCAAAAGTCCTAGACAGACAGTATAACTCTTGACCTTCTATACATAGTAAAAAAAAATAAAACCAACCAAACCAAAAAAAAACCTTATTTGTTGGAAAAACTGTTTCTGATAAAGAACTCAGAGGATTCTAGCATGACACTATGATAACCTCTGCTGACTCACTCTCCAATCAAACTAGTGAAAATACACACACACACACACACACACACACACACACACACACACACACACATTTAAAGTCTCTGGAAAGGGTCATTAAGGCAAAGAACAAATGAAGAAACTCTGATTCATAAAAATGTATGAAAACGTGATGTTAGAAGGATAGAATATGTATTTAAACCAAGACTACTGTCCCTACTCCACAACAATCCTGTGTTATGTTTTCTTAGGGCTTAGTTGGGAACCCATCTCTTCTTATAAGTAAAATTAAATCATGCGATCACGGCATAGTTATACAATCCATGTAAGACTAACATTTTAACAAAGATTTTAAAAACAAAAGGCAAGATTTTATGTTGGAACTAGGAATATTTCTGTAACCTTAACAGAGTAAAAGTTTTAAAGAAACTAGGCATTGAGGAACCCTACAAATGTACTCCTTAAGGTATGCTAATTTTAGGATGAAATCTGAGTCAGTCCAAATATGTGAATCTTTCTATTCTGTCTAAGCTGTACTATGCTGAACCAGAGGAATAAAAGTAAGAAAAATATCTGATTTCAGCAATTTTTCAAATTTTCTTTAAAGCAATATTAACTCCAAATGACCTAGGAAAGACATTTGTATTACAGTTAACTTTAGATAGATGGATAGTTGATAGCTTGATAGACCTTAAGAACTAAGAATCAAGAGAGTTTTATTTTCATTTCTTATAGCTGACATCTAAAGGAACATTATGTCTTGAGGGCAGAGTCTTTCACTTGCATCCTTTATGGTAATGCATCTAAATCTGGATCTAAGGTAAGACCTAGTATATTATTGTTGCTCAATTACGTGTTTCAGTAAATTGTTAGTTCTAGTAGCTACCATAAAACAATTTCTCCAGTGCTTTTTTATGCCCAATAATTGACTCAATTATTTTAAATCATTCTGTATTCATGTAAAGAAATAAGCCACCCACTACATTTGTCTGTGCTTGTTTGCTCCAGTAAACATCAACAGAGAAAAAAAAAATTAAAATAATTTCAAGAACTTACTTTACTCTTGGTAGAAAAAATTCAATATGTAACTGATAATTGGAATGAGAGACATGTGATTACTCCTAATATACTTTTAAGTATATTACAGCTGAAATGAACCCTATAATCATTTACAAATATTTTAGTATTCATCAAAATGTGTTACATAGAAAGATAAAACTTTTTTCTCATTTGTAATAAATTCTCCTTGAATCCCAAAGCACTGATATCCATGCTTTTGAGTTATTGTAAGGAAATTGAGTAGGAATTTAATTTGCCTGATAAGTGATCCCTTCCTGCTGAAACAGCATTGTATCACCAAGGATAAAATGAATCCTATTAAAAGACGACAAAACCAAGCTGTAAAAAGAATATCTGGGGGTTTTGAGATTTAAATATTCACTATATTTTGCCAGTGTATTGGCATCCATCACAAGTACATTATTTCTGCCAGTTAGTCATTTTGTATAAAATGGGTGACAGAACAGGTCTCTTCATTGAAATGTAGGTACTATTCCACTGGCTGCGTCTCTATGGTGTCAGGTATTAGCTTTAGCTTGTAACCTACACCCTTATTGTAGAGTTTATTAGATTTTCCTAGATAGAATTGTAAGAGCAAATATAATGGGTTTATTTCTGATTTTTCTATATCCTTAAGGTCCATTAATTTGCAATATTTTGACATTTGAAAAAAAAATCCTCTGGCAAATACTTAAATTGAAATTCTTAAGAATTTTTTTTATGCAAAAGGTTTTTAAATGCTGTGAATGAAAAGCTTGTCTCTATGTGTGTGTGTGAGTCTGTGCATGCATATGCATGCGTGCTTGCATATAGATATTGAAGGGCATATGTAATATATGTACTGAATTAGCCAACATTTTCCAGAGAAACCGAACCTATATATAGACAGATGATAGATGATAGATAAATTGATAGATAGAAAAAAGATGACATATATCATATATATATATCATAGAGAGAGCCAGAGCGAGAGAGAGAGAGAGAGAGAGAGAGAGAGAGAGAGAGAGAGAGAGAATTATTGTAGCAACTGGCTGACACAACTGTGGAGGTCTAAAAGTCCCACAATCCCAAAATCTGCCATCTGCAAGCTGGAGACAGAGGAAAGTCAGTGGCGGTGATTCAATCGTCTGAACATATGAGAACCTGGAGCAGCAATGTGCAGGGAGAGCAAAAGATGATGGATTTCTCAAGCACAAACAGGAAGCAAATTTGCCCTTTCTCTACCTTTAGTTCTATTCAGGTCCTCAGGGAATTGGAAGATGCATACTTGCATTCCTAAGGAAGGCCTTCTTCACTCAATCTACTCAAGTGCTAATCTCCTCACTGACACACCCCCAAAATAATGTTTTACCAGCTATCTGGGGATCCATTAGCCCAGTCAGGATGACACATAAAATTAATCATGACATGCATCCATGCACATATGTTGGTGTAGATGAGTGGTTAGTAAACAAAAGTGTTGAAAATTTTATATTGTGAATATTTTCTTACATTTAGCTCACTTTCATCTAAAATTTTGGGATGATCAATTTACTAAAAAAAGATAAAATTGAGAAAAAATAATAGCATGTAAGAGAAAACAATAATGCATAAATTATGTGTGAGTTTTTCTAATACTCCCAGAAACTATTTCAGATATCTCCCCTCATCTTTCATTTCCTTTTCAGAGGAATAAATTCAAAGCTTCCAAAATATCAGTCAACTAATTTTATCTGTAAATAAACTTGGAAGATTTCTGTAGTTCCATACAACTGTTTTACTAATATGTTAAAGGGGTCTCAGTGAAATAATTAAGACTCAATAACAAGGATAAAATTTTGCCTTAGAAAGCATATTTTTGGTCCGAGTACAATAGGCCATGGCTCTTTACAAGGAGAATTTAAGAGCTGAAATCCTAAATTTTGTTGGTGCAATTTATTAGGTACCAAAGGAAATATTATGCTATGTACAAATAATGAATTAAGGTTGTTGTTTACAGGCACTTAAATCTGTTTGATGATATAGTCTTATCATATATAAATATTTATACAAATGCATGTATAACAAAACCTATGATAAGTATTAGGATAAAAATATTGCTACTTTGCACTGGGTATCAAGGAGAGTCCTCTGAGTGACAATATTTAAATTTTGATGAGAAATAAGCGTAGGAATTAGCTTGGTGATGAGTAAGAGAGTGTCTCAGAAAGAAACAATAGTATGTACTCAGGCCTCAAAGCAGAAGGCAATATGTTGCTCTTGCCTTTTCCAGAATGTCATAGAGTTGGAACAGTATGTAGCCTTTTTAAATTGTTTTCTTTTACTTAGTAATATGCATTTAAGTTTCTACCCTGTGTTTTCTTGTCATACTAATGCATTTCTTTTTAGCACTGAATAATATTCTGCTCTCTGGATGTAGCACATTTTGTTTAGTCATTAACAATGGAAGGACATCTTGGTTGTAAGTTTTAGCAATTATGAAAATGGAGCTATTATTATCTGTGTATTGGTTTTATATGGACATATGAACTCAACTCCTTTGAGTAAATACCAAGGAACATGAATGCTGGATCATATGGTGAGAGTATGTTTCTTTCTGTATAAAACTGCCAAACTGTCTTTTATTTTTTTCTTCTAATTTTGCATTTCCTCCAGCAATGAAAGAGAGTTTCTGTTGCTCCACATGCTTGTCAGCAATTGTTATTTTCAGTGTTCTAGAGTTTAGCCATTCTAGTGTCTCATCATTTTATCTCTACTTTTTGTATATGGTTTTAATGATCTCTCTAAGATATAAAATACCTAATTTTTTCACAGTCTTCTAAATATTAATATTGTGTCACTTGTCACAAAATGTAGAAAACTTCCATTTAAATCTTTCCTCATCTTTCATTGTGTCACTGTCAGATGAATTGTATTGGTGTACATCTAAACCCTACATGCCTGTGTTATAATTTTTGTTTTAAATAGTGCTATAAGTTTTTGCTTTAAGTAATCATGACTATTTAGTCTTGAATCTTTTCTACTTCTACTTATTATTTTCAATGTTTTTCTTGATGTATTTCTCTAAAAACCTTTTCCCAGATATCTAATATTTCCGATATTTTTATGTTACCTATTCAAGTGTTGATTCATGTCCATGGTCTTTCATTTTTGTTTACTTTTTAGAAACTTTTTTTTTTTTTTTTTGAGATGGAGTCTAGCTCTGTCACCCAGGCTGGAGTGCAGTGACAAGATCTCGGCTCACTGCAACCTCCGCATCCCAGGTTCAAGTGATTCTCTTGATTCAAGCCTCCCAAGTAGCTGAGACTACAGGTGCATGCCATTACACCTGGCTAATTTTTTATATTTTTAGTAAAGATAAGGTATCATCGTGTTAGCTAGGATGGTCTCGATCTCCAGACCTCATGATCTGCCCACCTTGGCCTCCCAAAGTGCTGGGATTACCAGCATGAACCACCATACCCAGCCTTTTATTTCCTTTCTTCCCTAGAGGTTTCAGTTGTAATCAGCAAAAGAGAATGGCTTAATTTTATTTGTACTACCATTCTCAAACTCAATTACCACCTCACAAAGTTTTGATATACTCTCTCTCTCTCTTTTTTTTTCTTGAGATGGAGTCTTGCTCTGTTGCCCAGGCTGGAGTGCAGTGGCATGATTTTGGCTCACTGCAACCTCTGCCTCCAACGTTAGATTCTCCTGCCTCAGCCTCCTGAGTAGCCAGGATTACAGGTGTGCACCACCACACCCAGCTAATTTTTGTATTTTTAGTAGAGATGGGTTTTCACCATGCTGCCCAGACTGGTCTCAAACTCATAACCTCATGATCCACCCACCTGAGCCCCCCAAAGTGCTGGGATTAAAGGCTTGAACCACCTCACGCAGACAGATATATGTTCAGTATTATTTTGTTTCAACTATTTTCCCTGAGATTTCTTCTTTGACATGTGAGTTATTTAGGAATGTGTAACCTAATTAGCAATTTTTGAGTATTATGAAAGTCATATATTATTATTTTCTAGTTGTTTAATTCTATTGTACTCAGAGATACTACTCTGTGAAATGCCAATTATTTTACATTTTTAAGACACATTTTATAAGTGGACTTATAGTCACTTTTAGTAAAAGTTCTCTGTTCACTTCAAAAAATATATAATCTTGACTTATTTGGTGAGACATTATATCATTTTATAGAAACACACAGATGCATATATTAAAAAGTTTATTAGGTCAAATTTGTTAATTTTGTTTTCTAAATCTATTCTTAAATCATTATTCTAAATCTATTCTTAAATCTATTTAAGAATAGATTTATTCTTAAATCTATTCTAAATCATTATTCTTAATGAATGAATTACCTTCTGTTGTTCTGTCATATGCTCAAAGAGGTAAGTTAAAAATGTACAACCATGAATGTAGATGATTTCTCTTTCAAATGATAAATCTGTTGAATTTTGCTATATACGACTATATTTGTATTGTTAGGATTATCTCATGAAATTGGTAAAGTTCCCTTGTTTCCCTAGCAGGGCGTGTGATGGGGGTGTGACTCGCCTCTTCAGTGCTCTGCTGCTAAACCTCTAGGGTAGCATACAGATGGGCAGGCTGTGGGGCTTCAACCCCAAGGCAGTGTCTAGGAATGAATGTTTACAGCTGAAGCCCTAGTGGGCACGTGTCTTGTGTTAATCAGTCAATTAGACCCCTGCCTTATTGCAAAGAAAAAGGGCTTTCTGTATCACGGGGTTCTTGCTTTGATGTACTGAACAAATTGGATCACATGTGGGCTTGGAAAATGGGTGCAAGTTTTTATTGAGTGGAAGTAGCTCTCAGCAAATGGGGAACCAGAAGGAAAATGGTTTTCCCCTGGATTTGGGATGCTGGGTGGCCTGTGCTCTCCTCTGACAGCCCTGGCCAAACTGTGTCTTTCTGCCAGTCAGTGGCCTGCCGTGATGCTGGTGCCTATCGGTGAGTTCATCTCAAAGTCCAGCTGCCCATATATTCCTCCCCTGATGTGGTCCTCTTGGCATGCAGCTGTTTGTGTGTCTGTCTGCTAGGGTGTTGGGGTTTTTATAGGCACAGGATGGGGCTGTGGCAGGCCATGGTGGTCTTGGGAAATGCAACATTTGGATGGAAAACAAAAATACTTGTCCTCATCTAGGTCCATGGGTACAGGCCCAGGGGTGGATCCCTCGCCAGAGACCATGGCTTTCTCCCCTTCTGGATCATTTAAAGGGACCATGCTCTTCCCTTTCTAGCACTTTCCTTCTTCCCTTACATATAATTTTCCCTGTCTGAAGAGGTACATGTAACTGCCTTTAGAATATGGATAATGACTGGCCTTGCTGCTTCCTGCTGACAGGGGACGTTGTTTGGGGGAGAAACGGTGATCAGATTCCTCCCAGAGGTCTATCCAAGGATTCCTTGCAGAGATACCAATGGCTTCTGGGCATGAGAAAACAAAGACAAAATGAAAACAAGTTTTATAAAGTTATGTAAGTATGCATGGGTTAAACATGTATTATGCAAGGAAAAAATGTAGTTCCAAAGATTACAAAGCTAAAAAGTGAAATATACTAACAACATTGTACCTCAAGCTGTTTCACCCTGGTAGAAGAAATTAAACCTTGTATGGGAGCAGATACACTTTATAAGAGAAATAACTCTTCTTGCCTTATTTTAGCAGTTAATAGGTGTACCTTGGGAATTCTGGGTTTTGTGGGCTTGCAAGGTGACCATTAAAGCTTTCCTCTCTTGCCTGTATCTCCTCTTCTTTACTGGGCCTCCCTGTCTCTGTTATAAAAAACCAAGGTGGCCACTTTCAGGAGGTCCTCTAACATGCTATGTGGTCTGATGGCCCATTTCTGCAACTTCCGCCTGATATCAGGAGCAGCCTGAGTAATAAATTTTAGGATTAGCTGTTCCTTGACCGAATCAGGAGATAGAGAGGTGTGCTTTACTAGGGCCCCTCTCAGCCTTTTTAGAAAGGCAGTGGAATTTTCATCAAATCCCTTGTCAATCATGGACAACTTAGTATAATTGAGAGGCTTCCTCTCAGTTCCACATAAGCTCTTCGTTATGCACACCTGAAAGTATCTCCTCTTCCAGGCTTCCATCTCATCACTGGGATCCCATTTAAGGTCATTCACTGGTACTGCTTCTCTTCCAGTTGGATAATCTTTACCCCCTTCCCTGAAGCTATATGTGATACAAAGCTCATCCCCAAATCTCTCTGCTGCTTTCAGAGTGGCCTGCTGCTTCTCAGTGTCTGTCAGGGTCTGATTCAAAAGTAGCATAATGTCTCTCAAGGAGAGGTAAAATATTTGGGTGAAATTTTGGAAAACCTCTATATATCTATCAGGGTCATCTGAAAACTTGCCAAGATCCCCCAAAATTTGCTTTAAGTCCTATAGAAAGAAGGGGACCTGGACCTTACTGGGCCCAAATTCAGTTGGCATCTGATGGAGGGAAAAGAGTGAAACTGGGGCTTATTTAGAGCAAGGATTTCTAGGAGGGGACAAGTGAGAGGCTGAAGCTGTATAGGGAGGTTGGGGTACACCTGAGGGAGCAGGGCTTGAGGGAGCTGGCTCCCATGCTGGGAGTGCTTCTGGGATTCCTATTTTTAATATCTTGGGCTTGCCCCTTGCAGCCTTCCCTGAAATGGCAAACAGGAGGGCTAAATCAACCCTACATTGTCAGCAAACATCTGGATTGCTGAGTCCCGGCAACCTTGTTAAATGCCGGCTATAGGTACCAATGCGGTATATTTCCATGAAGCAGGAAAAACCTAGAGAACAGGAGTTAACTACTCTCACCTATGCCTCCCTTTCTCCTTGCTGTCAGCAAATTTTGAGTTTCCTGAGCCTGTTTATGCCATGGATCATGGCCTTTTTCTGTTGGGTGGGGTTCATTCGGAAGGAATTGGTTCTTCCCATTTACATTGTGCCTGTTGCCTGGCTTTGGATTGCTCAGAACTGATCTTTTTTTCTAGGGCCTCAGCCTGAAGGTTGGAATTGAGTTTGAGATTGAAAAGGTATCTCAGAGGCTTTCTGTGTCCATGTCGTGTCTCAAATAAGCCGTGCCAAGTTTGCAGTTATCAGCCAGCAGGAGTCGCTGCTTCGTTAACTTCCCTGTCAGAAACAGAGGGGCACCCTCTCACTTAGAAAAGGAAAAAAAAGAAAAACTGTTTAAAGGGCAAAAGTGAGGAGATTCTATGGGAAGAACCCCTTGCTTAGTGCAAGTGGGCCCTCTAATCCTTATAACTTTCCCATCCTTCCCCTAGTTCAGACCAGGTTGAATTCCTTGGCCAGGGGAGGAAAAGTACTGTTTGTGTGACTGATCGGCAAGAAGCAACCTTTAGGGTCCTGGCTTCCATAAGTTTTCTCTCTCGTGGCTGTTGGGTTCAGCCTTTGCCTGCTGTGGGCACACCTAGGCACGTGATCTGGGAGGGGAAAGAATAAGGAGAGGTGCCCTGAGCTGTGCATGCCTGTGGCTGTCAAGGTGGAGGCATACGTAACACCTCCAGGAACAGTTGGTCTGATCAGCAACTTTGGCAGCTGAGCCAAATGCTCGTTTTACTTACTAACATTGCCACAGCCTGTAGCAAAACTCTTAACATTATAAAGGAAAAGATAAGAGACATTTCAAACCATGAAAGACAGAAAAACGATGAAAGAAAAACAGAGCCTCTTACTTGCAGGAAAGAGAGAGAGGTGGCAGAGTTTTGGAAGAAAGGCAGACCCAACAGTTTTGCATTGGTTCACATTCACCTTCCGAGGTCCCGAATGAGCCCCAGGTTGAAATGGGAGAAGCTCTCGTGTTTCCCTAGCAGGGTATGCAATGAGGGTGTGACTCATTTCTTCAGTACTTCTTCAGGGTGGTTTTGGGAAATGCAATATTTGGGCAGAAAAACAAAAATGCCTGTCCTCACCTAGGTCCATGGGCACAGGCCTGGGGGTGGAGCCCTAGCCAGGGGTCATGCCCCACCCCACTTTTATATCATTTAAAGGGACCACACCCTTTCCTTCCTAGGACTTTCCTTCCCCACTTTTTTATCACTTGTACTTATATAGAATTTTGGCACAAGATTGTGATAGTGACCCTTTTTTGTTTATCACATGGTCTTATCATTAAGATTCTCTTTTCTCTGTTCCATACTTCTATCTTAATATATATATGGGGGCTGGGATTAATGTAGCTATGTTAGCTTTTGTTGTTTGCTGTTTGTATGGGATATAGTTTTATATCTTTTAAACATTTACTATTCTTGTATTTAAAAGTTTCCTCCTGTATATAGCATAAAATTTTCACTTTATTTATTTTACTATTCTGATCATCTTTGCACATAACTTGGAAATGTTATTCTGTATAAATTTAATCACTAACATTAGTTTAAATCACAATCTTATTTTCTGCTTTCCATTTTTGTTTGTTAGTAATTTTCATCCTTTTGTTTTCTTCTTACAGTTTATTCATAATTTTAATTATTTTATTTTATCTCAAATTTGTTTTGTAAAATTGCATTCTTATATTATTTTCTTAGCATTTACCTAAAAAGTGTAATATTCGTTGTGATTTATTAAATGTTACTTTAAATCATGTTTTCAATATTTTCTGAATAAAAAGTAAATGACAATTTACTACATTTAATGAATCTCTCACCTACACTGAGCTATGCTCTTTTCAAATACTCAGATTGAATACTGGATATTTTGATGTTTTCATCAGTAGGACATGGATCTTAATGAAGTCATTTAAAGAGTGGTGGACTTGTTCTGGCTCATACTTAAGTTAATTGCAATTAGTTTGCTAAAATTGAGACCTGCTTGATAGGGTAGATCCAGAGCAGCATTTATTATATATTTAATTCAGCTCCATACTGTGGTGCAACCTTTTTGAGGAATCTACTCATTGCCTATGTATGATGAAGTCTCTTCAGTCTGACTAGATGCAAATATAAAATATTTCCAGCTATGCATAAGCTAATAGAATTATGTAGTCTATTACTTTCTGTTGGTTCTTTCCCAATATGATACAGTTTTTTTTCCTCACAAACGAGCAGATCAGTACATAAACAAAGCCTTGAAGGAAATACCTCTCTCTCCCTCTCCATGAAGATCTTTAGAGCTCTCTGTACAGTTCTCTCTTCTGCAGTACTGTCAAGAAAAATGTAGCTTTTGGGGCTTGTTAGGAAACAGTAGCTTCCTAAGGAGACTGAGTGAGACTTTTAGACTGTGTAGAAATGGATTAAGTGGTGGGGGTGCTATAAGACTTCAGCACATCTTAATAAAAACTGCTGAAAGCCATAGATAAAAGAGAAATTTTAAAAGCATTCAGAGAAATACGATACATTCAGGGAAACAATTACTTGAACAACTGAACTTTTGAACAGAAAACACTGAGGCCAGAAGACAGTAGAGAAAATTTTAAAGTACTGAAAGAAAAAAAGTCAATTAAAGAATTCTATAACCAGTGAAAATATTCCCTAGGAATGATGATGAAGAAAATAAATTTTCAAGTGAAGAAAACCCAAAATAATTTATCACTTACAGATTAATTTAAAGAAAATACTAAAATGTTTTTAGGCTAAAGGAAAATTAAAAGATAAAATTCTTCATGAATGATATGCATTTTTTGTTATTGTTGAAATGGAGCCTTTCTCTGTTGCCCCAGCTGGAGTGCAATGCTGTGATCTCAGCTCACTGCAGCCTCCGCCTCCTGGTTTCAAGTGATCCTCTTGCCTCAGCCTCCCTAGTAGCTGGGATTAAAGGGATGCACCACCACGCCCAGCTAATTTTTTAATTTTTAGTAGAGACAGGGTTTCACCATGCTGGCCAGGTTGGTCTCAGACTCCTGACCTCAGGTGATCAGCCTGCCTCAGCCTCCCAAAGTGCTGGGATTACAGGTGTGAGCCACCATGCCCAGCTAACATGAATTTTTTAAAATGTAAAAAAATGATTACTGAATAAATAAAACATTTACCTTTTGCTTTAAGTTTTTAAAAATACATATATGACTATTGAAAATTTTAGAATTATATCTGTTAAGGTGTTAAAGTCTAAATAGCTAATGAGTATTTGAAGTATATCTTATTTCTAGTGAAACCGAGGGACTACATTTTAATTTTGGTTAATTGTATTACCTTAACATTTAATAGCTATATTCAGTTAATAACCTTATATATTGAACATCCTATGCACTCCAATAAAACAGAGATTGATGAGTGGTTACAAAAGAAAGATTCTACTGCTTCCTTCAAGAGATACCATTAAATACAGAGGCACAAGGTAAAAGTAAAAATCTTTATCATGCTATCAGTAAATACAAAAAGGCTAGAGTGAGATGTTTTCAACATTTTTAATGTCAGAATAATCTTAGATTAACATAAACTTTACAAAAACAGTAGCAAGTTTTTATATACCCAACACCATTTCCACTATTATTAACATCTTCTATTCATATCACATATTTGTTATAATTAACCAAAATCAATGATTTTTTCTTTTTGGAGCCAGAGTCTTGTTCTGTTGCCCAGGCTGTAGTGCAATGGTGCAGTCTTGGCTCACTGCAACCTCCACCTCCTGGGTTCAAGCGTGCCCAGCCTCTTGAACTCAAGAGGCTGGGCATGCTTGCCTCAGCCTCCCAAGTAGCTTCCAAGATTACCAACTAAGAATATCACATTACATTTAATCATCATGTCTCTTTGGGCTTCTCTTTGCTGTGAAAATTTCTCAAACTTTTCTCATTCTTGATGATCTTGACATTTTTAGTACTTTTGAGAAGTACTAGTCATGTGTTATGTAGAATGTCTCTCATTTGTAATTGGTTTGATGTCTTTCTCATAATAGGGCTATGGTTTGCATTTCTCCCAAAATTTATGTGTTGAAACTTAATTGCCAAGGTGATAGTATTAAGAGGTGGTGTCTTTAGGAGGTGATTAAGTCATGAGGGCAGTGCCTTCCTGGATGAGATGAGGGCCCTTAAAAATAATGTGAAGGAGTGGGTTCATTCCCTTCTGCACTTCTGCTATGTGAATACAAAGAGTTTGTCTCTTTTTTCCCTTTTAACTCTTTCCACCTTGTGGGATGCAATAAGAAGACCCTCACTAGAAACCAATGCCACTGCCTTAATCGAGGATTTATTCCACCCTCCAGGACCATTAAATTTCTGTTTTTTATAAATTACACAGGATCACAGATTTTGTTATTACAGTATAAATAGGTTGAGACAGATATTGGTACCAAGAACTGGGAATGTTGCTACAATATACTGAAAATTGTAGAAGCATCATTAGTACTACATAATGGATATAGGATGGAATAGTTTTGAAGTGAATGCTGGGAAAACATATATTACCCTGAACAGTTGAGTAAGGGCAATTCTGATGAACAATCCAAAGAAGAGGAGAATTGTAGAGAAAGCCTCAGTCTTAGAGATTACTGAAGTGGTCATGGACAAAATGTTGGTAGAAATATAGATAGTAAAGGCCATTCTAGGGAGATCCTAGGTGGAAGAGAGGAATATCCTTTTGGGAAACTGGAGAGAAGGCTATTTAACTTAGCTGAATTGTGTCCATGCCCTAAGAATTTGTGAAGGCAGAATTTAAGAGCAACGAGCTACAATATTTGTTGTTAACAAATCTCAAAGCAAAACGTTCAGGGTGCTGCGGGGCTTCTCTTTACTGCTTATAAAAAATATGAGAAGAAAGAAATAATATAGAAATGAAACTTACAATCAAAAGGAAAAAAGAATAAAAAGATTTTGAAAAATTCTCAACCTGGTTATGTAAAGAATAAAAAGTGTGTTTAGGACAGAAAACTGAGTGTGGGGCTAAGAAACCACGTGATAAGGAAATTAGGATGTGTAGAAGGAAGACAGAAGCCATTCATCAGGACAATGAGAGAATGACTCTGAACACATTTTGGAGATCTTCTAGGCTTCTATGTCCATCACAGCCTCAGATTGCCAGGGCTTTAAGAGCAGAATAGTTACCAGGGAGAAACCCAGAGCACCTGTGGCCAGGGCATCCCTGGGACCTTAGGGCTTGCTGCCCAGTACCACCTTAACTCTCTGCTCCCTAATTCTGGTTGCAGTGGTCCTTGGCCAATCCAGCTATGGCTCAAGAAGACTAGGCTGGAGCTCAGGCCATGCCACAATGGGCACATATGGCAAGCTCTAGCAACATTCACATGCCACTAACTCTGCAGGCATGCAGTGCAAGAGCTGTGGAGACATAGCTTCCTCTAACCAGATTTCAAGGGATTTCTTTGTGAGTATTGGGGCTGAGGCAGAGACCTGCTGCAGGGGCAGGGGTATTGTTTATATCCCTGACTAAGGCAATGTCCAGCAGAGCTGTGAGATCAGAACCACTGCACAGAGGCCCCCTTAAGGCAATGCTTAATGGAGCCGTGGGGCCAGGGCCATTGCTAAGACCCCACACCTATAGAGCCACCAGCATACAACACCAGCCTAGCAGAGTTGCAGGTGCTGGACTTAAGCCCATAAATGCTGTCATATGGAATGTACCCACTGAAGCCAGGGAGGCAGGGCTGCCCAGGGTCTTAGGGGTCCAACCCCCACTCCAGTGTTTCTGGAAGGTAGAATATGGAGTAAAAGAAGATTATTCTCAAAACTTAAGGCTTAATGTTGCTTGCCCTGTTGAGTTTCGATCTTACTCGATACCTGTTACTGCTTTCTTCTTGTCTGCCTCTCCTTTTGGGAATGGGAATGTTTATCCTTTGCTTGATCCACTATTGTATTTTGAAAGTGTCTATCTTGTTTGATTTAACTTGTTCACATCCAAAGAGAAATTTATTTCAGATAAATCATACCTTCAGTCTCACCCATATCTGATATATCTGATTTGTTTTTTATGGAGACGGGTTTCACTGTGTTGCTAAAGCTGGTCTTAAACAAGTAATCCTTCTACTTTGGTCTTCATAAAAGCTAGCATTACAGATGTGAGCCACAATGCCTGACCCATATCTGATTTAAATGAGACTCTGGACATTGAACTGTTGAGTTAATACCAGAACAAGTTAAGACTTTCAAGGCTATTGGGATGGAATTAATGTATTTTGCATGCCAGAATGACGTAAATTTGGGGGACCATGAGTGGAATGCTATGGTCTGTATGTCCTTCAAAATTCATGTGCCTTGTTCTCACTTATAAGTGGGAGTTGAACCATGAGAATACATGGACACAAGGAGGGGACCATCACACACTGGGGCCTGTCGGCACATGTATACCTATGTAACAAACCTGCACGTTCTGTACATGTATTCCAGAACTTAAAGTAAAATTTTAAAAACATTTTTAAAAAGTCATGTGCTTTAAGTTAATTCCCAATGTAATACTGTTCATTCAGAGGTGAGGTCTTTAGCAGGTGATTAAATCATAAATGTATATGACTCCTCATGTATAGGATAAGAGAGACCTTACAAAAGAGCTGGAAGGAGTGGAATTAGTCTCTTCTGTTCTGTTATATGAGGAAACAGAGTTCATCCCCTTTGTCCTGTTCATCTCTTCTGCCATATAAGGATGTAACTTGAAGGCTCTCATCAAACATCAAAATGCCAACACCTTGATCATAGATTTCCCAGTGTCTAAAACTGTAAGAAATGTACTTCTTGGCCAAGCATGTTGGCTCACACCTGTAATCCCAGCACTTTGTGAGGCTGGGGCCGGAGGATCACGAGATTAGGAGATGGAGACCATCCTGGCCAGCATGGTGATACCATCTCTACTAAAAATACAAAAATTAGCTGGGCGTGGTGGTACATGCCTGTTGTCCCAGCTACTTGGGTGGTTGAGGAAGGAGAATTGCCTGAGCCAGGGAGTCGGAGGTTGCAGTGAGCCGAGATTGCACCACTGCACTCCAGCCTGGCATAGAGCAAGATTGTCTCAAGAAAAAGAAAGAAAAGAAAAAAGAAAAGAAAAGAAAAGAAAGAGAGAAAGAAATTCACTTCTGTTCTTTATAAATTACCATGTCTCTGTAATTTCGCACAAATGAGCGAAGACAAATAGACTTAAAAACAATGTTTGAAGAGAAACATCATAGAGGTAAAGTGGTAGATATTATCAACATTACTTATCTCTGTTTATGTTTACCTTAATTATTTGGCTGAGATAAGATTGTTGGTTAGATTTATTCACCCTAAAGTCATTCTTCATCGCACTACTCTCCATACTGTGCACCTTCAGAGAAAGTCACTATATGCAGAATACATTGAAGGAGTGAGAGATTACAGTCCAACTCCTTGAGGTAAACATACGTATACAAATTAAATTTTCCTGCATGGGAAATTTGTTTTCTCTCAATCATTTACATATTGATATAATTTGCTTATATCAGCATAGAATAAAATATACTAATATCATTCTGAGTTATAATCCAATATCGTTGTACTTATTTTGTTACTCAAATTATTACAGGTATGACCATTGGGGATTTTTTCGATTGAATCCTGTGTCCCTTTGACATACACTCATCAGTGGTGATTTTGTTGTTGTTTCTGTTATTGTTTAGCACAACTTTCTAGTAATGTATAAAAAATACTTCTTCATATATCCTGCCCCAGTCCTAAAATCGGCCATTTCGCCATAGATCTCTGGTTTCTTTTACTGGACAGTAGTATTAGAAAACATGACCTGACCACTAGCTGTGCTGGTTGCTACTGGATGTCATTGCTTCTTGCTGACAGATCTAGACACTCAGTGGCAGAGTAAGGAAATGTATATATGAATACCAACCCATATTTATGTACATGTGTGTTATGTAAATATAAATATACACATATCTATAAGTATTTCTATATACAATAATATGTATCTATGTTAAACTAAAGATGAGTTTGTTTCCATCTCTAATTCATTACCATTTGGATCAGTCCATTTTTTATGTTATTTGCATATTTTCACATTCTGAGGTTTTAATTGTGCATTTTATATGATTGCATTTTATCTCTTAGGAAATAGACTATTGTTAAAATGCTTCATTAATTATCAAAGTGTTTTTAATATGCATTTTAAGCTAGTCTTAGGTAAATTTAAAAATATATAAAATTTCATGTGTAGTGTGGATAGGTTATAACAACATACACCTAATTCATCTCTCTAATCTGTTATAATTTATTGTTATTCATTCCATTTATCCATATGCTATCATCACCCTATACACTGATGCTATTATTACATCTTTTGCATCAATAACAAAAATACTTTTAAAACTTGACCCTCATGTATACCTTCTCCTATATTTCTCCTTCTTTATGTAGATCTGAGTTGCTAATTTATATTATTTTTCTTCTCCATAAAAGACTTTTTAAAACATTTTTTGCATAATGGGCCTGCTGATAATAATTGAATGCTATAAATTTTTTATTATCTGAGAATGTATTTGTTTCTCTTTCATTTTTGTAAGATAATTTTACTGGATACAGAATATTAGCCTGGTAGGTTTTTCTTTTAACACTTTAAATATTTTATTTGTTTTTTCTTCTTGCTTATATGGTTTCTGATGGTAAGTCTATTGTAATTTTTACCTTTCAACTCTGTGAGTTAGATGTTTACTCTTCTGAGTTCTGACAAGACATTCTCCTTATTTTTGGTTTTCTGAAGTTTGTATATGATATTCGTCGGTGAAGACATTTTAGTGTTTATCCTGCTTGTTGTTCTCTAAGCTTCCTTCATTTGTTGTTTGGTTGAGATTAATTTTCAAACAACCTTAGATAGTATTACTTCAAATTTTACTTCTATTCCATTATCCTTTTCTTTTCTTTTTTAGACAGAGTTCTGCTCTTATTGCCAAGGCTAGAGTGCAATGGTGCAATCTTGGCTCATTGCACCTTTGCCTCTCGAGTTCAAGTGATTCTCCTGCCTCAGCCTCCGAATAGCTGGGATTACAGGCATGCACCACCATGCCTGGCTGATTTTGTATTTTTACTAGAGACAGGGTTTCTACATGCTGGTCAGGCTGGTCTCGAACTCCTGATCTCAGGTAATCCACCTGCTTCAACTTTCCAAAGTGCTGGGATTACAGGCATGAGCCACCACACCTGGCTATCGTTTCCTTTCTTGAATTCTAATTACACATATGATGCATCTTTTAAAATTGTTTCCCAGTTCTCAAATATATTGTTCTTTTCTGTTCTTTTTTTTTTTTCTCTTTGCATTTCAGTTTTGGGAAGTTTCTTTTCATCCATCTTTAAGCTCACTTATTGATGTCACAGTTGTGTTAGTGATGATCCCATCAAAAGTGTTTTTTTCATTTCTGCTAGAGAGTTTTTTATTTTTATCATTTTATTTTGATTCTTAGAACTTACTTTTGCTTTTATTACCCATATTTTCTTGCATGACTTTTCTTTTACATTAAAGCTCTTAACATGTTAGTAATCATGATATTAAATTTTTTGTTTGATAAATGATAGATACAGGAGGCAGATAGGGGCAAGTGTCCCTGGAGAATCTCCAACTGGCCTGTTCAGTGGGAGAACTGGGTGGGGCCTTGGGAAGTTCTGGCCTTTTGCCAGGAGGAGAAACCTGGTCTCTTCAGTTCCTATGTGATGGCCTGGAATCATTCTGTAAGATGGGAGCCTGCTGGCAGGAATCCCTCTAGCTTTGCTGAGAGTTTTGTGGGTTTTTTGTTCCCAATAAATTCTGCTCCCCTTACCCTTCATTGTGTCTGCATGCCTAAGTTTTCCTGGTTGTGACACAAGAACCCAGATTTAGCGTACTAAGGAGCAGAACTTCTGCAACAATAATTCCAACATCTGTGTCACCTGAGTTTTGTTCTTATGCTTGTTTTAGCTATTCATATTTTATTTTTTATTGTCTTTTAGCATGACTCATAATTGGTTGAAAGCCCAAATGATGTAGTAGGTAATTGAAACTCAGGTAATAGGCTTTTATTGTGTGGTTTCATGTTAACTTATCTAAGTTGACCCATTTCTATTTGCTATAGATTTATATGCCTTCGGTTTTTAATTTCTCTAATGTCATTTTTTAAAATTATTTTTATTTTATTTTGTTTTGTTTTGTTTTTTGGTCTACCTTGTTGACTTTAGGCCTCCTTAAGTACCCCTCTTCAGACAGTATCTGTGTTTTGTAGCTCATTCAGCTGCAATCCACTGTTGTGGTGCTGACGCTTTCTTTGTGTAGCGGAGAGATGTGGGAAAGGGAAACTGTTCTATTATCTCATGATTAAATCTTGAACTTTTTGTAGAACTGTGACCATGGCACATAATCCTTACAACTTTCTTAAGCTTCTGTTTACCCCGTTGGTTGAGACAAAACTAATAGAAGTTAGAGTGAGATAATTGTCCTACCCTCAGGTACAATAAGACTGCAGTAAAGTATTTCTGCTTGGTGAATAGACGTTTGCTTTGGAGAACACTCTGGACATGTTTACAGTGGCTGCTTTTCAACTTCCAGACCCATGAGAAAATATTACTTGGCTCTTTACTGTGAGACCCTGATGAGACTCCTGAAGATATAGCCCATGAAAATGTAGGGGTCCCCTCAGATTACATCTCCCAGGAGTTTCTCACTCTCATGTTAGTCCACATGTGGCCTCCTGCTATTCATCAAAATTACCTTTTCACATGTTCCTACAGCTTATATTTCTAGTCATTTCAGCTCTGGATAAGTTCTGACTCTGGATTTGCTTGTCCTCCAGATTCAGGATGGCAATTTATCATAAATCTCAGTTCTATAAAGTGGTCAAAAAAAGTCACTGATTAATAATTTGTTTAGTTTTTGTTTTTGGTAATAAAGATATGTTGACTTCCCAGCACTTCATACACTGGAACTGAAGGCAAGTTTCCTGATGTGATATTTTAATATAAGATAAAATAAAATAGATTCTAAACAAAAATAAAAATCATTACCAAAACTAGAGGGACATTTTACAATAAAAACATTTAAGGAAGACATACATGCTAATTGCGAAAGTATATGCACTAACAACCAAGATTTGAAACACGTGAAGCAAAAAATTAGCAGAATTAAAGGGAAAAATAAATAGTTTTACATTCATGGTTGAAGTAATTAATAACTTCTCTTAGTAATTGATAGAAAAACTACACAAAATTAAGGCTAGGCACGGTGGCTCATGCCTATAATCCTAGCACTTTGGGAGGCTGAGGCAGGTGGATCACCTGAGGTCAGGAGTTCGAAACCAGCCTGGCCAACAAGGTGAAACCTTGTCTCTCTTAAACATATAAAAATTAGCCAGGCATGGTGGCAGGCGGCTGTGGAGTCCCAGCTACTTGGTGTGGGGCTGAGACAGGAAAATTGTTTGAACCAGAGAGCAAAGGTTGTAGTGAGCCGAGATCACACCACCACACTTCAGCCTGGGCAAAAGAGCGAAGCTTCATCTCAAAAAAAAAAAACCAAAAGAAAGAAAAACTACACAAAATTAGTAGAGATAGAAAATATGTGAATTCTGCTGCTGCGGATGCTTTTGACTGAATTTTTGCATCCTCCCAGATTTATAATATTAATGCCTAAATTCCCAATGTGATAGCATTTGGAGGTGGGGCCTTTGGGAGGTCATTAGGTCATGCAGGTGGAGCCCTCATGAATGGGATTCATTCCCTACTAGAAGAAACATGGGAGAAATGTTCTCTGCTCTCTACCGCATGAAGATCTAATGACAGTATGGTTATCTGCAAACCAGGCAGGGTGCTTTTACCAGAACCCGCCATGTTGGCACTCATGTGTCAGATTTCCCAGCCTCCAAACCAGTGAGAAATAAATTTCTGTTGTTTAAGACACTCAGCCTATACTGAATTGCAAGTAGGCTAACCTTACTAAGACAAATACTATCAGCCACCTTGATCCAATAATATTCATAAAAAACTACATATAACTATGACAGAATACACACTTCTTTCAAGTGTACATGTACAGTCATTGAGGAAATGCTAGACTACAAAAAAGGTCAATATATAAAAAAATTATCTATATCAAATCCAAATGAAATTAAATTAGAAATAATTAATTAAAAATATCTAGGAAAACTCGAAATTACAGAAGACACTTTAAATAATTTATGAAGGTAAAAATGTAAGGGAAATTTTAAAAAATTAACTCAATGGTGAAAATACATGTAAAATTTGTAAGATAAATTTAATGTGTTCTAGGAGCAGGAATTATAGCTCTATATACTTATATTAGGAAATGAAAAAAAATCTGAACCAAGAACATAAGGTTCAACCTTTTTAAGCTAGAGAAGTAAGTGCAAAATAAAGTATAGAAAGCAATGAAATTCAGAGCAGAAATTTAAGGAAATTAAAATAATAAGACAATAGAAAAAATTAGCAAAGTTAGAAGCTTATATTTTGATAGATCCTCAAAATCAGTAAAACCTAGCTCAGGTGATCATGTAATAAAGAGAATAAACACAAATCACCCATTCAAAAATGGGAGAGTAATCATCAATAATTCTGGAGAAACTATGGAATAATAAAAATTATAAACAATTTTATGCCAACAAATTTGACATCTTTAATAAAATTGACATTTTTTCTTGAAATACGTCATGTTTATAGATTAATGTAGAAAAACATAAGATATCTGAACATCACCTTAATTATTAAGGTAATTAATGTGTTACTGGACTGGCCAATTAGTACATATAAAATGATCAAGATCACAGAAATTTAAAACTACAGAATGACTAAAATTTCTTCATTTACAAAATATATTGATTGAGGGAGATAATCTCTAAAACTCTTGTTCACTTTACATTTTAAGAAAATAATACTGTAGACAAAATTAAATGTTTATATGGATGATGCTAAAATTATGAACATAGCTTTTTAAATACTGAAATCTATTTAATGCCTTATGTCTCAAAGTCTATCTTGACTCCCTCTCTTAAAGGTCAACTGTTTTGGAAAATAACAAGCATAGTTTAATTCAAAATGTTTACTAAGCACTAAAGAAACATATTTACTATAAATTAATGTATTCTGAGAAGCATGAGGTTGGATTATATTTTAATTTGACATGCATGACTAAGAGGGTTGTTTTTTTCATTGTACTATAATTATTACATTAACAGCAGTTACTGTATACTAACTTCTTAGAAGATTAAATTTCATAGTTAATATTATATGGGGTAAATATTGTTTTTATTAGGAATCCTATACATTAAAAGTATCTTAAAACTTTGGGAAAATATAGTAATTCATAAACAGAAAAGTTTAGTCAATCACTCTTCTTCTGCAAAGAAATGAACACTGTATTTACTTTAAACACAGAAAATTCATTTTTCATAAATTATATCTAAATATTATGATCAATTTTCTTATATTCTTTTTTCTACACAACGGTTTTCTGTTTGTTGTTGTATATTGTTCCATTTCAAGAATGTACAGAAATCTAACTATTCATTCTTTTCCTGTTGGTCATTTAGGTTTTTTCAGTGTTGGTTTACTATTAAAAGTACTACTATGCACATTCTTGTGTATACATTTTTTCATACTTTTGCACAGTTGTCTTGTCAATATCTCTAGGAAATAATTTGATGTGCTATAGGGTACACATATGCATATATATGAATACTTGACCCTGTTAGCTTTCAATAATTTCATAAAGTTTTGGGTTGTTATCTCTTCAAATACATCATCTAGTCCATTTTCTCTGACTTCTGGAACTCCAATAGAACACATGTTAAATTGTTAAAAATTATCCAACAACTCTTGGAGGCTTCTTTGAAATCTGTAATCAGCTGAGGAATATGAGTGGAAATATAACAACTTTATTGCTTATACAGATGATTAGAGAATTTGAATCTTGAAAGATATGCTAATGTTCTTTAGATTGACCCGTAGAGAATAATCAGGTGTATATTAACATACATAGGTTTACCCCACAAAAGAAGAGCCTGCTGATAAAAAATTTCTAATTACAAAGAAAACAAACCAGCCTGAATCATCTCTGAAAACAGGTAGTCACAAAATAAGCACTGATGTGGTATTACTGGAGGCAAATATCCAAGTCACACAAGCACCAACATGTTACCAGTGGAAGGTATCTGAGTTAAGAACAGTGGGAATCTGTATGGTCTGCAGCTTGACTCCTCGGAAGAAATAATTCAACTGAGGATCATAAGGCAGCAAAAGAGGCCAAGGCAAGTTTCAGAACAGGAGTGAAAGTTTACTTTTAAGAGGCTTTAGAACAGGAGAGAAATGAAAGTATGCTGGGAAGAGAGCCAAGAGGGCCCGTGAAGGTCAAGTGCGGTGTTTAACCTTTGTCCTAAGGACTTTAGGACTTTATAGGCAGATCACTTTCCCGTGATTCTTCCCTAAGGTGGGCTGCCCACATGCGCAGTGTCCTCCTTCTCCTTGGAAGGTGAGCATGTGCAGTATGTTTAGGAAGTTGTATGCATGCCCATCTGAGGCTTTCTTTCCTTTTCCTGTGGTGTGCCCCCATATGGTCATACTTCACCATTTTGTCACCTAATGCGCATGCCCAGGAAGTTGCTTCTCCCTGGAGTCTTCATTCAATTAACATTTTAGTGCAACAGGTGTGGACCATCAGGAAATGGCTTCTCCCTGGCACCAGCTGCCAAAATTATAAAACCAAAATAAATAAATGGGACCTAATTAAAATAAAAAGCTTCTGTACAGCAAAAGAAATAATCAGCAGATAACCCATGTAATAGGAGAAAATATTCCCAAACTATGCATTTTACAAGGACCAATATCTAGTATCTTTAAGGAACTCAAATGAATCAGCCAGAAAAAACAAAAACAATACCATTAAAAAGTCAGCAAAGGACATGAATAGACATTTCTCAAAATATATGCAAATGGCCAACAAACATATTAAGTAAATTTTCATTACTACTAATTATCAGAGAAACAAAAATTAAAACCACAGTGAGATACTACTTTACTCCTGCAATAATGGCCATTATAAGAAGTATAAAAGCAACAGATTTTGGTGTGGATGTAGGGAAAAGGGAATATTTATACACTGCTGGTGGGAATGTAAATTAGTGTAATACAACCTGTATGGAAAATAGTATGGAGATTCCTTAAAGAGCTGTAAGTGGACTTTCTTTTTCTTTGGTTAGATACCCAGTAGTGGGATGAATCTAGCAATGCCACTACTGGGTGTCTACTCAAAGGAAATGAAATCGTTATATGAAAAAAGACATTTGCACACGTATGTTTATAGCAGCATGATTCACAATTGCAAAAATGTAGAACTAAAGTACCCTTTGACTAATGAGTAGATAAAGAAAATGTGGTATATATCCACAATGGAATACTACTCAGCCATTAAAGCGATTGAAATAATGTAAAAGGATTGAAATAATGTGTTTTGCAACAAGTTGGATGGAGCTGGAGGTCATTATTCTAAGTGAAATAACAAAGGAGTGAAAAACCAAAAACTATGTTCTCACAAGTGAAAGCTAAGCTATGAGTATGCAAAGGCATACAGAATGATGTAATGGACTTTTGAGATTCATAAAGGATAGGGTGGGAGGGGGCTAAGGATAAAAACTACATTAGATACAGTGTACACTACTTGGGTGACAGGTGCACTAAAATCAGAATTCACCACTAAATAATTCATGCATGCAGCAAAAAACCACCTGTAGCCCAAAAGCTATTGAAATAAAAATTAATTAATTAAATAAAAATAAGCATTTATCTCTATGAATATTTACCAGTATGAATTTATCTCTCAGTATTGCTAATAGATGCATACCGTAAGTTTTAGTGTGTTGTATCTTCAATTTCATTCATCTCAGAGTATATTTTAATTGTTCTTTTGATTTCCTATTTGACCAAGTGGTATTCAGGACTGTGTTGTTTAATTTGCACATATTTGTCAGTTTTCCAAATTTATTTCTGTTATTGATTTCTAATTTTATTCCTTTGTGGTTATAGAATATATTGTATATTGAGGTTTGTATTATGTTTTAGCATATGGCTTATACTGACAAATGTTCCATTTGCTATTGAGAAGTGTGCATGTTCTGCTGTTGATGGGTGTAGTGTTATGCTGTTGTATGTTAGGTCTAGTTGGTTTATAGAGATATTCAACTCTTCAATTTCCTGTTGATTTTTACCTTTATTATTCATTTTTGGAAGCAAGACATTTAAATCTCTCACTCTTATTGTAGAATTGTCCATTTTCCATCCATTTCTGTCAGTTTTTGTTTCATCTGTTTTGGTAGGTCAATATATGGTTGCAATTATTTCACCTGTTTGATGGATTGCTCCTTTTATCATCATAAATGTCCTTCATCTCTAATCATTTTTTGTCTTAAATTCAGTATTATTTGATATTAATACAGCTACTTCAGTCTGTTGGTTGTTTTCAAGATAAATACTTTTCATTTGTTCATTTTTGTACTTTGAATCTATTTACATCTTTGAAGCTGGAATGTGTCTCCTTTTGACAGCATGCAGTTGGCTCTTGTTTCTTTATCCAGTCTTACAATCTCTGCCTCTTAATCGGCTTGTGTATTTATCATTAGCCATGTAAAAATATTGACTCCGAGGGGTAAAATTTTACAGGATCTAGTAAGTGGAGAATGTTGAAATAGCCTCTCCAAAGTGAAAAAAAAAACAGCATTTCTTCACCAAATACTTAGAGATACATCACATAATAGACCTGTTTGAAGGGATTATATACCACATTTTACCTTGGTCTAACTCAGGGGTCAAAAAATTGTTTTTTTGTTAACCAAAGGGAAAATATTTTAAACTTGTCATACAGTCTCTGTCAGCACTACTCAATACTACAACAATACATAAACAAACGGACATGGACATATTACAATAAAACTTTATTAACAAGAACAGATGGCCAGCTCATGGGTCATGGTTTGCTGACTCTGTTATAACTCACTTACTGTGTAATCTTTAAAGCTGTCTACTATAAAAACAAACAAATTAAAAAAATTGGAGCTAGTCTAGAGTTTCCCTTTTTAAAGATGCATAAATGTTCTCTGCAGATAGGAATTTTGTATAAAACTTTTGACACCCCTCAATAATAGAAGTGAGTATAAAAACCAAGAGAGCTTTTACTGAAATCACACTGTCTTCTAAAGGTCACTTTTATTATTTTCCATAATAGCTTCTTACTTAAACCTGAGACACCAAATATTCATGCCGCCCAAACTCTTCATCCTGAACTGCATATTATATAACCACAAAATAACTAAATTAGCTGTATGAATCATAATTATAATGAGTACCTCATGATAAGAGGAAATTGGACATACATATCTATCTATCTATCTATAGTTATCTATATGTCAATATTTATGTATAAGAGGAAAATTCCTTTAAGAGGATATTGGATTCAATTTCCTCTTAATCATATTAGATATAGATATAGATGTGTAGATATCTCCAGTTTCCTCTTAATCATATACATTGAATATATATTGAATATAATATATATTGAAGATATATATTATATATTGAATATAATATATATTGAAGATATATATTATATATTATCAAAGATATGATATATGTAATATTATATATATCTTCTATATATTAGAGATAAACCAGTTTTATTCTCCTTTACCCTTCACTATTCTATCTAAGTAATTTTAGTACTTACTAATAAATATAGCTGGGATTAGAAATAAAAATAAAAAGTAATTAACATTATTTGCCAGAACTGTATACTGTGATTGAACTTTGTCTTTCTATTTTGGTGAAAGATGTTGAGAAAAATTTTACGTTTTTAATTAGCTATGATAAAGTATAATTTACATGCAATGAAATTTATCAAGTTTAGGTGTACAATTTGATGAGTTTTCTCAAATGCATACTTTCTCAAATGCATATACTACCATAATCAACATAGGAAATGTTTTTATCACCCCAGAAGTTCTTTCCTATCCTTGATCAAGTAAACTGTCCAATTTTTGCTTTCCCTCACTATAATTTGCAAATTTCATGTCATTTTAACAATTTTTTTGCTTTATTGCAAAGTGCAGGAAATTCAGAACACATTGAATGAAAACAGGAGAATGACTGTTTTTGCCTTTTTCCTGATTATAAGGGGAAGATATTTGTAGTCAGTAACTATAAAGGGAGATGTTAGCTTTTGTGTTTACACCCACAACCTCTAAGATATTCTGTATAAAAGTTAAAAAAAAAAAGTTGTTTATTTCCAGTTTACTGAGTGATGTTTTTTGATTTAGGGTTCGGTTTTTGTTTTTTTAAATCATGAATGCATGTTGAAATTTTTCAATAGTTTTGCTTCATCTATTGAAATGATTGTATCCAGTTGCCATGTAGTTGTCTGGAGGAAAAGTGCTTGTATTTTATGTATTTTTCATCTGGAAAATATTTCTCCCAGAATAAAAGTATCTCTCAATTCTTTTACTCCATCAAAAATTTGATCAAATTCTAAGTTCTTATGATACCTTACTTCACTTCTTGCCTCCTTTGCTTGTTTTATGTCCTTCCAAGCACATATATAGCATATTATCTTGGTGATAAATTTGTGCCACTGGCCATTTCTATTGGGAGCAGTCACATATAGCATATCACAAGGTGGTGGCATATCACAAGGTGATATTGTCAGCATACATATCCAGGGACTGACATAATGTGTTCTCAATAACTGCTGTTTATTTACTCTCCATTATTTTTCTGCATGATAACATTGTTCAAAGGGTGTCTAAAAACAGAAAATCACATTATAATACCTTGCAAATGCTAACAAAGAGTGAGGATATCTTTCTTTTTGTTTCCATTTGTACTTCAATTCCTGACTTTTTTCCTATGCACAAAATAATATTTTATTTCAAAGTAATATTGTCAATGACTAAAATTCCTTTTCTCCTCTCTGGTTGGTTTGAAAATTTGACTTTTCTTTTGGATATAAATTCAGTACTTTTTAATTATATTTTTTACTTTTAGCATGTGTGATGGCAAAAGATATTTCACTTTTTTGCAAGTTGATTTTACCGATTAACTAATAATAAATAACAAAACATTTTCTTAATTTAACAATTTACTATTTTATAATGTCTTGGGACAACCCTCCAAGTGAAGCATTTGTTATTAAAAGTTTTAAATTCAAAATAAAATCACATTAGCTGAGAATGATATTAATAATTGAGATGCATGTAAGTTAATGATGCTAATCATAATGTCATTTTTATGTGTTTATTTTACTATTATTTTACCTTGTCTTTATAATAATGTAATAAAGAAAATATTGTGAGAATATTAATAAACAAAGACTCACAGATACGTAACTTGAACTAAACCTATTAAATGGCAAGGTTAGGTCTCAAGAGCTGGTCTTTCTATTCTAAATATATTTCTGCTATACTAGAGATACCTCACATGTTGAGCTTAATGCTTAGGTGATGGGGTTGATAGGTGCAGCAAACCACTATGAAACATGTTTACCTATGTAACAAACGTGCACATTCGCACATGTACTCTGGAACTTAAAAATTAAATACATAAATAGGAATAAATCATTAGTTATTAATCATCATATCAACCAAAAAAATAAAATGTAATCCCACTATGGACTAATTATACGTAAGCCCCAAGACATCCTTGATATAAAATGAGGATCTTCAATGACTTCAAAAATTATTTCAAATTACACTTAGGTAGCTTATCTTTAATTTTGAAGGACTTACTGAATATTTGTGAGGTCACAGAAAACACATAGAATTTTATTTAAAAATCTTTCATTAAGCATTTTTACCTTAAGGCCCTTCTAGTTCCTGTCTTTGGGCCTGTTTCTTCCTCTAAGTAGTCTTTGGACCCACTCATCCTGTTCTGTGAATTATTTAGCAGGATAGCTTTCATATGCTTTGTAAAACCTCTAGGTAAACCTGCTCCAGGGGCCCTGGAGGCTCCCTTAAAACTTGTTGACACTGAAAGCATATACTAAACTGAAAGCATATACTAAACAAAACCCTATACAATGAAAAATAATGTACATCTCAGCTGCTAAGAAAATGAAAATACACCAGATTCACTCATTACATTTGGAAAATTTGACTGCTACCTCTGTTGATTTGGAAATTCATGATGGAACTACTTAATTGTCTTAATGAATATCTCTACTGGTCCTCACCTTCTGAGCTCTTTGGAGTTAGCAGCATGAGGATTTCTGACATTACTTCTAATTAAAGTAAACTTATTATATTAGCTATCTATTGGTGTATTATAATCTTAGCAGTTTAAGTCAATACACATTTATCAAGTCAGTTTCTGTGGGTCAGGAATTTGATCATAGCTTAGCTCTTTATTTTCCTGAGGTTTTCATAAAACTATAATCCAGGTCCTGGCTGGGACTGTGGTGATGTCTGTTATGTAATGTAATTAAATATAGTCCTTCACCTTTATCATATTATATTTTTTATAAAGAAGCTACAGTCTCACTTCAATCAAAAGAAGAGGATCATATAAGGACACGAATACCAAGAATTTGGAACACAGGAGCCACTAAATGTCTGCCACATTTAGGCTACAGACACTAATCTTATAAGTAAGCGCTTCTATGAAGCAAAAGTTTTCCAACAGAGATTTGATCCATGCTATTATTTCTCACAGAGTCAATTAGCCCCAAATATTGTAAATATAATAAATAAATATCTGTGGCAAGCATGAAGTATTTTAAAAAATGAAAAAAAAAATTTTTGGAAACCAAGCAAAATAGGGCAGTTACAAAATGGAAATGGGCTGGACGTGGTGGCTCATTCCTATAATCCCAACACTTTGGGAGTCTGAGGCAGAAGAATCACTTGAGCCTAAAGTTCAAGACCAGCCAGGGCAATGTAGTGAGAGTCTATCTCTACAATTTTTTTTTTAATAACTGGGTATGGTGGCATGCAGCTCGAGTCCCAGCTATTCAGGAGGCTGAGGCGGGAAGATTGCTTGAGCCCCAAAGGCTGAGGTTACAGTGAGTCATGACCATACCACTGCACTCCAGGCTGGGCAACAGAGCAAGACCCTGTGATATGGCTTGACTCTGTCCCCAACCCAAATCTCATCTCAAACTGTAATCCCATGTGTTGAGAGAGGGACCTGGTGCTGGGTGATTGGATAATTGGGGCAATTTCCCCCATGCTGTTCTCATGATAGTGAGTTTTCATGAGGTCTGATGATTTCATAAGGGGCTCTTCTCCCTTTTGCTGCCACCTTATGAAGAACATACTTGCTTCTTCTCACCTTCTGCCATGATTGTATTTGTTATAGGAGTGTGAAATGGAATAATACACCTTATCTCAAGATAATAATAATAATAAATAAATAAAATGGAAATAGAAATCTCTATTCTCCCACCAAATTCTCATAAATATTAGCATCATGGATGCAGAAAAGAAGGAAATAAAATAAATGTATGCATTTCCTATTATTGCCATGCCAAATGACCACAAATTCAGCAGTTTAAACTAACATCCATTATTATCTCATGTTGTGTAGGTCAGAAGTCTGGGCACAGCATAACTTTTCCGGTTCTCTAGGTTTCACAAAGCAGAAGTTAAGGTGTCACTATGGCTATGCTTCTTCTTCACTATGGCTATGCTTCTTTTTGGATGCTCTGGGTATGAATCCCTTTCAGATTTATTTAGGTGGTTGGCAGACTTCAGTTCACATTATTGTAAGAATAAAGTTTCCATTTGCTGGCTGTTGGCTAAGAGAGGGTTCAAAGCTGTTAGATGCTACCCACCATTCCATGGTTTATGTTTACCTTCCTCCATTGTCAAAGCCAGCAGCATGGGTCAAGTCCTTCACATGCTTCATATCTCTCTGATCTTCTTTCTTACTCCCTGCTTCTCTGGTTTGAGTTAAAGGAAGCTCTTGGGTTTTTAAAGGCTCCTAGTATTAGATTGGACCCACCAGGAATAACTTCCCTACACATGGGTCCACAACCTTAACCCATTTATGCCTGAGGTTGCAATTTTTTTGAATTTTTGCATGAGTGAAAAATCAGACCTTGGCAATGGCTTTGAACAGTAGGATATAAATAATTCCCATATGCTTACCATTCCAGTAATGGAACACTAGGCATATCAATTACATCCACAAATTTCCTTGGGTAGTGTAACCTATTCAAAGGTTGTGAGGATTAGGGAATAGACATCTTTGTTTGGATATTCTTCTGCCTGTCACAGTAAGCTACAAAATGACAATAAGACACGATGAGATTTATTTTCTTGAAAAACAAAGTTTTACTATGTGTTTTCTAAAGGAAAACATAAACTGAGAACGAAAATACATGAAATTCATTGCAGAGATTTAAGAGTTTTTAGTTGTAATCTTTTATACAGCAAGACACAACTTCTCCTGAATCCCATTTCATTGTTACTAATCTCAGTAACAGCATTATTTTTAGAAAAGTGAAATCAAAGCTGATTACAAAGTATTTTGGCATTGACTATACAATCTTTGAACAGTTCTTAGATTTAGAAGAAACATGCCAAGGAGGCATAATATTTTTATGCAAAATTATCTATTGGATTGGCAACATTATAATTGTCTATATTTTACAAAACCAGTGCAAAAACCTTTGCTTAAAAGAATTGAGAGTTGTTTATTTTCAGCAGTCTTTTTAAAAATTTGAAACCTTAAGGGCATCAAGTGGTTCTAAAGAAGTTGATACATGTTATGTGTTTGTATTTGATGAACTCTTTTTTGTTTTTTGAGACAGAGTCTCACTCTGTCACCAGGCTGGACTGTAGTGGCACAGTCTAGGCTCACTGCAACTTCTGCTCCCCAGGTTCAAGCCATTCTCTTGCCTTAGCCTCTTGAGTAGCTGAAACTACAGGCATGTGCTACCACGCCCAGCTAATTTTTTGTATTTTCAGTAGAGACGAGGTTTCACTGTGTTACTTGATGGTCTTGATTTCCTGACCTTATGATCTGCCTGTCTTGGCCTCTCAAAGTTTGCCCAGCCAGCACTAACTGATCTTTAGATGGATGATAAACGATAATCATGGTATGTTATTTAAATGATTCCTGTACAAAATATTGTGCTAAACATTTTTATAAAGCACTGCACTTAATTCTAATAGAATAGCAAGCACTACTATTGTCTCGAGTTCAAATATGACAAAACAGGTTAACATAATATTTATACTGCTAATACCTAATAAAGGTACATGTAAAATCATGAATGTCTATTGTTGGCACATAGGAGCTTTATTTTGTTATTTATCCTCTACACACACACACACACACACACACACACACACACACACACACACACACAAACACATATATATCCAAAATCTAAAAACATCTACACAACTGGTATACATTTTTAAGACTTCAGTGTTTGTCCCTAGCTCAGACATGGTGTTAAGAGCTGATGCTGAGGATCAGCAATATGCTGGAACCACTAAATATGGCTGGATTTGTAAATTCTATATCTTTATTTTATTTTATAAAACTGTATTAGTTCCTTCTCATGCTGTTAATAAAGACATACCCCACTACTGGGTAATTGATAAAGAAAAAGAGATTTAATCACTCACAGTTCCACATGGCTGGGGAGGCCTCACAATCATGGCAGAAGGTGAAGGAGGAATAAAGGTACATGTTACATGGCAGCAGGCAAGAGAGTGTGTGCAGGGGAACTGCCCCTTATAAAACCATCAGATCTTGTGAGACTTATTCACTGTCATGAGAACAGCACGCCCCATGATTCAATTACTTCCCATCAGGCCCATCCCACAACACATGGGGACTGTGGGAGCTACAATTCAAGATGAGATTTTGGTGGGGTCACAGCCAAATCATGTTAGAGACAGTCATGTTCATTATTTTCATTTCATTATATTCCAGTTTTAAAGTGAAGTTGTGCTGCTACTTTAGGCAGGACCTCTGATTATACCAATTTAGCTGAAAGTGAAGCCATAATAAGATATGTTGATAAGGTAAAACACAGTAAATTACAAATTAAGTTATATCACCAGTTCTATAAATTCTGGGTGCCATAAGGGGCAAATTTGTTAAAAAACACGTTAAATGAGTTCCTGAAGGTTTGAAATATTTGAGACAAAACACATTGGCTGAACTCCAAGATATCAGATAATTGAACTTAGATCCTTTAATGGGAATAATTAGGCATCATTTGCATAGGTAAGGTCGTTTGAACAACTTTCTGGTGGAAAATAAAGCTAATTGAGATTAATGATTCTTAAATATATTGCTTCTCTACCTAGCATATCAAGGCAGTATTTTCTGGAGAACAGAAAATGCTTCATTAATTCTATTAGGAAAATAGGAGTTATGGGTTTTTTATTTTCATTCATTTTATCACAAAACATTTTTACAGGTGACTATGATTTTTAAAAATAGACATTGCATATACTTACATATATACATACAATATGTACATATGTAATGTATATATTTGCCTATATTATCTATTTTATATAATTACATATATAATATATATTAAATTATATCATGTACATTAAATTATTTTACAAAATAATTTTAAAACAGATATTCAGAGAAGTGCACCTACTTGCTAAAGACTATACAATTAATAAATAATCAAGTTGTGATCAGACACCAAGCCTCTTTAACCCCCAAACCATTTCAAAGCCTAAATAGAAATAAGTGGACAGGGACATATATAATTTACCTACAAATGTACAGCAATAAAATTCTTTTTCTTGGTTTGTGTTCTTATTATGTGTTTTCTACCAAACAACCACAGGCCATAGAATGGATGTATTTATTTTAAGTAGCTATGTATAGACATATGAAGCTACAAACAAATTAGCGTATCAAAAACACTGCATCAACATCTCGATTTTGTCTAAATATCCAGTAACAATTGTTTCAAAAGAGAGGGTAATACATTTGCTCTAGCTGTAATGCTTGAGAGTATGTTTTGAACAAATTTTGCTCTCTGCAAATGTTGATTAATTGACCTGCCACTCATTCATTATACTGTAAAGATAATTGACAAGTAAGGCTAAATCTGGCTCTGAACTAAGACTACAAATTGCCCTCTTTCATAGAACAGATGTAGGGAAGCATATGAACTGAATGGCTCAGTATGGCCTAATGATAACAAACCAAAAGAAACCTGGACATTTGTTTGCTACCTTATTATGGACTCCAGTGTGCCCCCTCAAAATTCATGTGTTGGAACCCTAACCTTCAGTACCTCACAATGTGACTGTATTTGTAAATAGGGCATTTACAGAGATAATTAATGTACAGTGAGGTTTTTAGGGTGGGCCTGAATCCAGTATGATGAATGTCTTCATAAGTAGAGATCAGGACACTGAGAGAGGGAGACATCAGATATGTGCACACTCAGGGAGGCTGAGACATGAGAATCTTTTGAATCCAGGAGGCAGAGGTTGCAGTGAGCTGAGACTGCACAACTGAACTCCAGCCTGGGCAAAAGAGTGAGACTCAGTCTCAAAAAAAGAGAAAGAATTTATGAAAAAATCACATCATCACGTTTTTAGTAGGAAAAAAGCATTCAATTTTCAAAGTGGTAAGGTTTTCAGCCCTTTGTTTCTCTATGGCCTTCTGAGTTTGTCATTGTCCAAAGCCATTTCTATTGTATGTATCCAAATGTTTCTTGCCACACACTGATTATGGATTTGGTACTTTATTTGGCTAAGTGATGACCATTTTTAGTCCTTGGCCAAGAGCAAATGGATAAACACCCAGAGATTGTGTGTGTGTGGTGGGGGGAAAGCAATGAAAATCATTATTAGCATCTCATAAGAAAGGCATGTTCATTATCTGTTGCTACATAAAAACCAACATATTTAGAAGCTTAAAAACAATAAGCATTTATTATTTCATGGTTTCTGTTGGTCAGGCATTTAGGTACTGCTAGGCTAGGTCCATCTAGCTCAAGGCCTCTCAGAAAGCCACAGTTTAGGTTTTCACCAGGGCTCCAGTCATCTCAAAGCTCAACTAGGGAGGATTCACATTCAAACTAATGAAGTGGCTTTTGGCAAGACTATTGGCAGAAGACATCACTTCCTTACCATGAGGGTCTCTCTCTCTCAGGTTACACAAAACATAGTAGCTGGCTTTTCTCTGAGCAAATAATGGGAAATGGAGACAGTAAGCAAGACAGAAGTCACTGATTTTATTGTAACCCAATCTGAGAAATGACTTCTCATCCCTTTTATCATATTGAGTTCACTATAATTAAGTCACTAATTCCAGCCCACACTCCAGGGTAGAGGATTACTTAAATGTGTAAAAAGCAGGAGGCATGGATTATAGAGGACTGTTTAGGTGCTGCTTTCTACAAGGATAATATCTTTATTAGAGATTTTGGAATCTGCCTCTATTGGTTCTTTCTTATGCTGCTATGAAAAAATACCGAAGACTGGGTAATTTATAAAGGAGAGGGATTTAATTGAGTCACAGTTACTCATGGTTGGGGAAGCCTCAGAAAACTTACAATCATGGCAAAAGAGGAAGTAAGCACGTGTTTCATCACAGGGTGTCAGGAAAGAGAAGTGCCAAGAAAAGAGGGAAAAGCCCTTTATAAAACCATCAGATCTCTATCATGAGAACAGCATGGGGGTTATGGCTTCCGTGATTAAATTACCTCCCACTGGGTTCCTTCTATGACATTTGGAGATAATGGTAACTAAAATTCTAGATAAGATTTGGGTGAAAACACAAAGCCAAACCAGAGCACTGCCTGATCTCCCTTCCCTACGGTGAATATCATTATTAACTCGTAGGTACTGTTTCACATATAAACAATTTCTACATTATTCATACTGGTTCCAGGTTATAATTAAGTGGTCTGCCGATGCATTAAGGTGTTACAGGGAAAATAGGGGCTGGAGTTTCCAAAGTAATACTAACTTGACACGCATTCTGACACTTTCCATAGGCATTTCATTAAATAAAATCTTTTTGTCCCACATATAAAGGTATAAGTTCCACTTCAGATTACAATTAATTTGAATAAATAAAATAATAGTATCAGTATTTTGTGAATCTACATTTCCTTCTTTTCTTTTTTCTATTTTATTCTTCTCTCATTTCTTTACTTTTTCTTTCTTTTTAGCTACCTTTTCAATGAAAACTTAAACAAGTCCCAATCATATTCTTTAGTTTGCCTTGTAACTGTCTAGAAATAATATCCCTGTTTCAAAACTCATTAACAACAAAAAATTACTGAGACCTCCAGCAAGCTACCAGTTTCTGTCTGTGGATCCAGTCTCACTGCCTGCTGTACCTTCCTTTTTATTTATGATAGAATATTGTCTAGTAAGTCATAAACTCTTTATCTCAAGGCATATTTGTTTTTCTTAAATTCCATTCTCTTCATTCTGACATAATTAAGACAAATATAATAAACAAATACTCAGTTTTCGAGGTTTAGCTCAAAATTCCACACAACCATGAAGCATTTATAAAATTAACTAATCCTTTCTTTGATAACTCAAAGCAGCATTTTTACCACAGTACTAGTATAGTAGTTACTATATTACAAATATGGTTGGTTTTAGTTTTTGTAGTTGTTTTAGTTTTTCAAGGCTGGAATGTGAAAGTACTGAGCCCATGTTGAAGAAGGCAAATAACATAGTGAATGGCCCTGTGGAATGCAAGGGATTTTCAAGGATTGTCTGCTCACATTTATAATTGAAAGTAAAGGGTAGATTCAAAAGGATCTATAACTGTAACTAAATATATGTAATAAATAATTTTAGGGCAATGAACACATCTTATTTAACGTTATTAACTAAAATATGTAGCATAGTTGTTTGGCATATAGTAGACACCCTCTGATTAATGAATGAGTTCAAACTTTGTAAGATATTTTATTGCTGACAGCTATGTTTCAATATGACAGATAATCTAAAAACTGCACAAACACACATGTGCATGCATACACACAGCAGGCACACACATACATACACACACTAATTTAACCTGTATAACAATGTTACATTCCTGCATATTTCTGTTCAGTGATTATTTCCATATTCCAGAGGAAAAAACAAAGGCACACAAAGAATATGTAACTTTATATATATTATATATATATATATATTATATATATTTATATATAATATATATATATATATAATTTTTTTTGAGACAGAGTCTTGCTCTGTTGCCCAAGCTAGAGTGCCGTGATACCATCTCAGCTCACTGACACCTTTACCTCTGGGTTCAAGTTACTCTCATGCCTCAACCTCCCAAGTAGCTGGGATAACAGGTGCACACAACCATGCCTGTGTAATTTTTTTGTATTTTTAGTAAAGATGGGGTTTCACCATGTTGGCCAGGCTGGTCTTGAACTCCTGGCCTCTAGTGATTCATCCAACTGGACCTCCCAAAGTGCTGGGATTACAAGTTTGAGCCACTGTGCCCAGCCTAGGAACAAAATGTTTTATGTCACACATCCTTTTCAAACTAACCTTTTTGCACTGTTTATTAACATAAGGTGTTTGTTTGTTTTCTGGTCACCATCTTTGGGAAACGCCCTTCTCTTATTCGCCTCATTAATTTCAGGTGATGGGATGAGGAGTTTTACTTGACCAAAATATCACAAAATTCTCTTTTGATGGGTTATTGATAAGAAACTGATGTGATGCTTTCCTCAGGAACTGTGTTGGAATTTTAGGTGAGGGGCACTAATTCCTTCTTATATTTCTGGTGAAAAGAGCCTTTGGAGCTTACAGCAGCTAGGGGGTAACCTTAAGAACATAGAGAAGCATCTACTAATGAATATATCAGAAGAGAAAGGACAGTGAGTGAGTGAGGATATTAGAGACTGATTTGTGTAATTGCTTTGTGAAATGATTGAGTACATAGTTTTAAAAAATAATAATTTTTTAAAGTTTTTGTAAGCCTATTTGTTATATTGTATTTTATTAAAATCCTATAAGGTGGGATTCTGTCATTTCCAATGAAAGGAATGAAAAGGAATACAGGAAGTAATACAATTTTAATGTATTAATTCAT
>PVKP010006220.1:0-84480 GCA_004027715.1 Plecturocebus donacophilus
GGCAGATCACGAGATCAAGAGATCGAGACCATCCTGGCCAACATGGTGAAACCCTGTCTCTACTAAAAAATACAAAAATTAGCTGGGCATGGTGGCACGCTCCTGTAGTCCCAGCTACTCAGGAGGTTGAGGCAGGAGATTTGCTTGAACCTGGGAGGTGGAGGTTGCAGTGAGCTGTGAGCACTCCACTGCACTCCAGCCTGGTACCTGGTGACAAAGCAAGACCCTGCCTCAAGAAAGAAAGAAAGAAAGAAAGAGAGAGAGAGAGAGAGAGAGAGAGAGAGAGAGAGAAAGAAAGAAAGCAAAGTCAGAAATGCTTTCAGTAGTTAAGAAAAAGTCTTTGAGAAAGGCTGAGTAGGCACTGAACAAATGTATACCAACTTGTCAGCTCCTCCAAGAACATTCCCAACCCCCGACCCAAAACGTGCTATGAGCTCCAACAAGGCTCCTTGTCTTCAACAGCTACTACATTTGTGCTCTTCCCATTCTTGTCCCTCCCCAGTCTTGACTGTGAGCCACAGATGGCCAAGGCAAATTTTTACCCTTCAGGTCTCCAGTTAGGCCTGTGATGGTTCTAGAGTTTTGTCTAGGCTATGAGTCTGACTGGGGCTAGGACAAAGGGTCAAATTCAGGACAAAAATCAGCCTGGCCAAGAGCAGTGGATACACAGCCCCCATCATCCCACTTCTCAGACGCTCCTAGAACTCCAGCTGGGGATCCTTTATTCTCTGTACACTCCACCTTCTCTCCACACAAGACCCTCTGCAGAGAGCAGGCACAAGGAGCAGATAAATGATGGTTGATGCTGTCTCTCAATTCAGATGGGCCTGGCATAACAGTTAACTAATGGGTTTCTTGTTTTATTGATAGGTTCTCCCCAAATTAAAGGAGCTAAATTTCTTTAAGAGAATACGTACATGCTCATTGTTAAAAACTCAGATCAACTGAATTTCCCTTAAACACTATTAACATTTAGCATATTATCCTTTCACATTTGTATAGATATTTAGAAAAATGGGATGTAATTAATACGTTTTACTTAGCAGTACATCATAGACATCTATTTCATTATATTCAAATAGCCCAGTAATATTCCCCTATGTAGCTGTACCGTAATCTAGCCAAACTCCTATGTGGGGGCCTGGTTTGTTTTTATTTTTCAATAATGTAAACAATGCGGGGATAAACCTCTGGCTACTAGCTAATTTCTATTGACTGATTTTAATACGTGATTGGAATTTTAACCACAAGAGGGAAGCAGGCAACCATGGGAAGACAGGCAAGATTTAGAAAAAAGAAAAAGAGGTTGGATGCAGTGACCAACACCTGTAATCCCAGCACTTTGGGAGGCTGAGGCAGAAGGATTGAGTAACTCTAAGAGTTTGAGGTTGCACGGAGCTATGATCATGCCACTGCACTCCAGCCTGGTTGAGAGAACAAGATCCTCTTTCAAAAACAGAACAAAACAAATAAGTTTACCCCAACCTTGGGAGCAGGTAGTAACATTAGTGTTCGCCCCATTTGCTGGATGCAAAGCCGTCTTCTGCTTCATATAGCAGATGCCCTTCTCTTCATACTACTTCAGAATTAATTGACAGCAGTACAACATTTGGCCTACATTCAAGTCCTGGAGCTGTGCTGGGGACAATATGAGGCATTCAGAAATAAAGAAGACAATCCCTGCCCCTCGGGGAGTCATTATCAGGTGTGAGGACAGACACACCTGAATAACTGCCTAAGTGCCCACCGTAACAGAGAGGAGAGCCCAGGAAGGTGGGAAATTCACTTCGACAGTGAGGCTGGGCACAGCTTTATGAAAGAGGTATGCTGACAGTAAGAGGTAAGGTGTTTTTAGCCTTTACTCTGTACATGGCACTGTGCTAAGCGCTTTACCCGCATCATCTCATTTAAACTTCCCCACAAGCCAGCCACCGTGAGTCATGCCTGTAATCCTAGCACTTTGGGAGGCCAAAACGAGAGGATCTCTTAAGCCAAAAACAACAAACATCCCCATAGACCTGGAAGGTATTATACCCTTTTTTACAGAGAAGAAAACTGATGGTCACTGCGGTTAAGAAACTGGCTACTTGTCGCACAACACTGGAACACACATCCTTAATGTGAATTCAGGAGAAGTTAACTGGTAGCCAGAGGCTTATCTGGAGGGGTTGGTAGACTTTCAACAGGCAGGGCTGGGAGAGAGACTTCTAAGTAAGAGAGGAAACATAGAAACAAAGCCTTGGAAGCAAGAAATAGAGGCACATCTGGGATGGCAAGGGGATCAGAGTGCCTGGAATGTGAAAGAGGAAGAATCTGAAGAGATCAAAACTAGAGGAAGAAAACTGAGTCAGAGTGGTGAAGACCGTGAGTAGCAAGCCAAGGAGATGTATTTTGTATTCAGGGGGAACAACTGAAGCAAGTGACATCATGTGTGCTTTATGAGGATTAATTTGGGGCATTGAATAAGAGAACAAGGAGACTAGTTAGGGGCTTGTTAAAATAGTCCTGGCAAAGATAACTAGCGAAAGAATGAGAACCAGAAGACGTTACAGAGATAAAATCCACAAGACCTCATTAGATGCTGGGAAAAGAGAGGAAAGAATTCCAATTAAGATTTTCATGTTTGGGCAACCTGGAGAATGTGAGTGTGTGTACACCAGGAAAGGGGCTGGACAGAGGGGAAAGGCGAGTTCACTTTTCATATATGAGCTGGAGGGACCTCAGGGACCTCTGAGTGGAGATGTTTAGTGGAGCGTTAAAAGCAGGAAGCTGGTGGTTTAAACATGATACCTGAGAACCAGAAGAAACTACCCAGGGCCAGGCGTGGTGTCTCATGCCTGTAATCCTAGCACTTTGGGAGGCCAAGATGTGATGATTTCTTGAGGCCAGGAGTTCAAGACCAGCCTGGTCAACAGAGCAAGACTCTGTCTCCAAAAAATACAAATAAATAAATAAATAAAAAGAAGAAGAAATGACCAAGGGAGCTGGCCAGGGAAAAACTTATACTTAAGATTCAGCAAGACATGTTCAATCCTGCTAACCTGCAATTCCACAGTCAGGTTTCTGTCCCAGAGAAACAAAATCACAGGTACACAAGAAAGTGTATGAAGGGTGTTCACAGCAGCATTGTCTGTCTTGGTGAAAGGCTGGGTCAGGGAGGAGCAGGCAAATAAACCATTAAACATCCACATTGTGCAGTAGTTACAAATTAAGTAGACCAAATGTATTGACACAGACAGATCTGCAGAACATGCAGTAGATGAGAAAAGCAATTTGTAGTGCAACGATAATGTATGATACTACTTATGAAAAAAGAAAAGACAAATGCTATCACATATATATTTTAAATGATGTATGTGTAGGCATAGAGAAAATTCTGGAAGGCTAAACCCATGCTAATTGTGCTAAAGAGGAGGAGTTGGGGCAAACATGGAGAGCAGAAAGGGTTAAATGGGATTTTAGCATAGTTGTCAGCTTTTAATTTTACAAGAAGAATATAATCATCCATTACTTATGTGAATAAAAATTCTCAAACTATTTTTAAAAAAGATTCAATGGGAAGAGGAAACGATGGAATAGACAGGAATATATTCCAAGACTCTAGCTAGGACACTGTTACTGGAAACACTGGGAGAAGTTTCTGGAATGCAAGGTGGAGGAAGGACCCACTGCACTCAGCAATGTTGCAGAGACAGCGGCCAGCAGGATGAGTCCTGTGAGCTCGGCTGCTTGTCAACGCCTTTCACTTACAGCCACTAGCCTGTATCCTTGAAAGGTCACCATGTCCTACCACTGCCCTTGAATGAGATGGAGATTTTCCGTTCTTTTCTGACTTGTAAACAACCTAAAGCATTTCATCAGTTTCTCGTATTTAGACATTCCTTTTCTTTCCCAGAAATTCCGCAATGATGTTCTCAGTGTTCTCTTTCCAATCCTTCAAGCTGCGTATGAAATCTACTTCTTCCCAGTCCAGCTCCAGCAAATATCTGCCTCCTCTCTTGTTCTCCATTCAAAAAACTTCCAATCTGAGGTCATTTTTAGGAGCATTACTGTGGTGGTGGTGGCGGTGGTGTTTATGGAATTTCTCATGGGACACACAGCATAGATGTGGCTAACACTGATTGAGCACACAAAGGTGCAAGACACTGCGCTAACTTCATAGGAATTATCTCAGTTCATCCTTTCAGCAACCCCCAGTAGGTCAGTACTATTATAACCTGCATTTCACAGCTGGGACTCGGTGTGGCTGAGTGACCTAAGGTGGTAAGTGGCGGTAAGCTTGTGGTGGGTGACTCTGCATTTGTCTGACTGTGAGTTTTTCCTAAGTGATCAGTAGGGGTAGGGACTGGACTAGGAACAATGTCTCAGATATGCAGGGGGGTTCAGTTTACAAAATGCCTTTATGACCATTAATTCATTTGATGTCACCACAATGCTTTAATGACAGGGGTCATTAGGGAAAATAATGAGATGAGTCAAGCTTTGTAATTCCCTTAAAGTGGTCAAGTCTGGGTTAAAGGCTTTTAGGGTTCATTAACTCACTATGTGGTCTTGAGCAACTCTGCAAGGAGGGGGAGCAGAGAGGGCCCCCTTTGGCCCAGCGTTCTAAGGATCAACAAGTTCTTAGCAGCCACTCCTCCTGGTCTGGAAATTCTTGGCCAGACACCCTCCTGCTCTCCAAACCCACCCATTCCAGGTAAACCCTTAAGTAGCAGAGGAGCCAGGTTCCTGGGGTTAATAACTAGGCTGTTTATAGCCAGCAGCAGTCATGGGACAGGAACCAGCCAGCTGGAAAGTCATGCTCCTTCTGAATGTTGAGGTTTCTTATAAACATTTCCCCACTGAGCCTTCTGGGGAATGAGGATGACTCTGGGCCCATTGCCCATGCTGGGGCAGAGCACCAAGCTCCGCACTCACTTTCTTCTCCTTTCTTCCAAATCTGGCTCTCTTCACTTTCCTACTTCCTCTCCTGCTCTGCTGTCATTCCTGCCCTTTCTTCAGTGGAAAGTGGATACATTTCACAGTAGACACACCTGATAACTCATCCCTCTGAGCCTCAGTTTCCTCCTTCATAAAATGGAGTAATAAAGGACTTCATCTCAGGATGTATGGGAAAGTGCCTCACACTGTGTTAGGCACACACAGTGGACATTTAAAACATATTGGTCATCCCTTTCCCACTCCACCCTATCCTTTTGCCCTAATCCAGGCCACTGCCCTGTTTCTTTCTATTTTCCTGCCCCAGCCCTGCTCCTATCATCACCCTGGGAACATCCACCCCACTGACTGTGCTGCTGCTGCCTGGGAGGTTGGGTGAAGAAGCCAGGCTTAATTCAGAAGAGGGCTGACCACTGCGGGGCCTGCCTGTCCTTGGCACTTCCCCACAAGACCACACCCAAGGCCTCTCTACTTTTAGTAAATAGCCCATGGGAACGGGGGTGGAGGGAGGATATAGAATGGGAGAGGCCAACATATTTTAACCTTTGGCTTACATTTGCCCTTAATCTGGCTCTTCCAATGGCTTACTAGTCAGAGATCATTGTGTAAATTGCTGTGTGACTTTGGGCAAGTCACCTTCACTCTCTGGGCTTCAGCAAGTGTGAGAAGGAAGTGAAGAATAGAAGTTGAGTAAAAGTGCAGGTCCTGGAACCAGACTGTCTGAGATGAAACTCCATCTCCACCACTTACTAGCTTGGATTACTTAACTTCTCTGTGCTTCAGTTTCCTCAACTATAAAATGGAATTTATAGCATACCTAATTTATAAGAGCACTTTTATAAATAGTATACCTAATTTATACAAGCACTTTTAAAAGCCCTTAGAATAGAGCCTAGCCCACAGTTGGTACTAAGTTAATCTCAGCTATTATATGCAAACAGAGAGGTCGAACAGGGGTATGTGTGCATGCTGGGAGAGCTGGACATTCTCCCAGGGTATTCTAAAGTCCTGAAAACTCACATTTCTCCTTTTTTGATAAAGCAGGACAGAATCTTGAACACAAAGTACTTACTTCTCTCAGGGAGACCACAGAAACTTGTCAAAGACTTTCAAAGCCAGATGGACCCCTTAGATAGAGGTCATCTGGTCCAACTTGTCATGGTACAGTAAGAACAGGGCGGACCAGAGAGATTCAGACTTATCTGGGACCGTAGAGCTTTTGACAAGTTTATAGAATTGCAGGTGGTGCATTGCAAGGAAGGGAGGTACTTTAAGGGGACAGTGGGATGGGCTGCCAGGGGGCTGGTGGGATGCTGGAGGTCAGATTCCCAGGCTCCATGACCTCCAGGATTCTTAGTTCAGGCACTTACCCCATGACTAAAGTACTGAGGTCATCTTTAATAATTATAACCATGTAATGAGGAGGGACTATATCCCAAGCACTGCACCCGATGCTTTCACATGCATTACTTAGTCCACACAAAATCCCCTTGACTGATGAGGAAACATGCCTTGCCCAAACTGCAACAATTAGAAAGGGGCAGAGCTGGGATTTGAATCCAGGTTTCTCTGATGCCAAAACCAGGGTTCTCATTGCAACACTCTTTTCATGTTTCCCAGAGCATAGTTTGAGCCCACAACCTCAATAAGTAAGGAACTTCTACTTGTCTGACCGAGCTGGCCAAGCAGATCTTGTATTTGTCTGACTGGACTGACCAAGCACATAACACTAATGAATCAGCTGGGTCCCAGTCACCTTCCCAGTTCTTTTTTTTTTTTGAGATGGAGTCTCACTCTGTCACCAGGCTGGAGTGCAGTAGTGTGATAGTGTGATCTTGGCAACCTCTGCCTCCTGGATTCAAGCAATTCTCCTGCCTCAGCCTCCAGAGTAGCTGGAACTACAGGCATGCACCACCACACCCAGCTAATTTTTAGTAGAGACTGGGTCTCACCGTGTTAGCCAGGATGGTCTCAATCTCCTGACCTCATGATCCACCTGCCTTGGCCTCCCAAAGTGCTGGGATTACAGCGGTGAGCCACTGCACCCGCCCGACCTTCCCAGTTCTTTCCACCCTGGCCCAGAAGCCACGATGAGAGACCAGGCCCTGTGTAGGAGAGCTTTCTTCCAGGGGCCCTGCCTCTGTGCTGTCTGTTCCCACTGTCGATGGGAGAGGCAGTGGCTGCTTTTGGAACAGGCAGAGGAGGAAGGCTTAGAGCCTGGGGTGACACTTGCGGTTGCTGGTCCTGACCTGCCCAGGTCTCAGCCAGGGCTCTGACTTGAATGGGAGGAGCAGGAACAAATGGAAAGTGGTAGGAGAAGAAGAAACCAGGAAAGGTGAAAAAGAACTTTTCCCTTCCCAAAATATGAAGTTTATATTTGTGAATTTGTCAACTTAATATAGTGTAAGAAGCATGGGGTTTAATACCGTCTTCCTCCCCACGAAGGCAGGAACCACATCTGTTGTATTCACTACCATATGCTTAGTGCCCCACCCAAGGCCTGCCTAGAGTCCGTGCTCAATAAATAAATACATGGAAAATGAATGAAAAAAAAAAAGGATGGACATAAGGAAGGGCACTGAAACCTGAATCAGAAAACCTGCATTACAGATTTTAGCTTCATGGTTCACTGCAACCCTTGGGCAAGTCACTTTGGCTCTGTAAGCCTCAGTTTCCACATGTGTAAAATAGATACCACAGCAATTTCTACTACACAGGGCTTTGAAATCACAGAGTTCGGTAGCAGAAATATTTCCATAAACACTGAATCAATCTGAAAATTGCATTTCTTCAGCGTGAGGCTGGCTTTGGCAATCTATGCCAGAAGTGTTGCTGATCCAAGGCCAGGGGAAGGCCAGAGGTATTGTTCTAAGAATGAGGATTAAACCTGAGAGAGACTATAAATCTGCTTAGAGAACTGCAGCATTCGGAGCATACAATGGACCAGGCAGGCATGACAGATGCTGTCTGCCCTGGAGAGTCTACAGCTCTGCTCATGCAATCTGTCAGTTAGTATCAGCAGGAGCACAGATGGGCTTACATCAGAAGATGTTACAGATTATCTAGTCCACACTGGACAATAGCGAGGTGAGGGGGTTAAAGGCTGAGAGACAAAGACCCAGATATTCTAAGTCCCAGCTCAGTGCTACTCCTCCCACACCACAATCAAAAGGGAGGGGATGTGAGGGGGAATTTGAATAGAAACAGATTAGACCAAGAAAAGAATACCTCCCTGTAACAACAGCTTAAAGGGGGCTACAAAATAGGAGATATCTTGTTAATGAAGGGGGAACGAGAGGTGGAAATGGCTAAAAATAATGTCTTACATCTATGTGGCTTGTTTCCAACTATGTCATGTGAGGTTATTGCATGTGAGGTGCTATGGTGGAGAGTTACTGATGGGGCATCAGAAAGCCCATTTTCATTACCCCGCTCTGCCACATACAAGCTCTGTGACCTCAGGCAAAACCTCTCTCTGATCCTCCAATTATCGAGTGAAGTGTGAGGCAATAGTGCCTACGCCATAGACTGATCCTGGGGACCAAGTTAGGAAAGGGGTGTGGGAAGAGGCTGTATCCTCTCGGCAAATGGGCAACGTGGCGAGGCAGGCATAAGCCAGCATGTGAGGTAAACCATCACTTAGCACTTTTCCTTCTTTTTTCTTTTCCTTTTTTTTTTAGATGGAGTTTTGCTCTTGTTGCCCAGACTGGAGTGCAATGGCGTGACTGAGAAGTAGAGCAAAAACAAATTCTGCCCCAGGTGCCCTAAAGTATTTGGGGGTCCACTGTAAGGGCCAGGTTATTTCCCATGGACCACAGACCCCTTTAAAAAGGAACTTGGGCTGGGCACGGTGACTCACATCTGTAATCCCAGCACTTTGGGAGGCCAAGCTGGGCAGATCATGAGGTCAGGAGATAGAGACCAGCCTGGCCAACATGGTGACACCCCATCTCCACTAAAGATACAAAAAATTAGCTGGGCGTGGTGGCACATGCCTGTAATCGCAGCTACTTGAGAGTCTAAGGCAGGAGAATCACTTGAACCCGGGAGGCGGAGGTTGCAGTGAACTGAGATTGCGCCATTGCACTCCAGCCTGGCAGAAGAGCAAGACTCCATCTAAAAAAAAAAAAATAAGGAACTTGATATCCTGAACTCAGTCAGGCATTCAGCTGCAGAGCCAGCACCTCGGACTCTTCTTCCCAGCCTATCTCCCATCCTCACCTGTACTTCACTTCCTGAAGGGAAGAGACAAAACTTAAGCCACTTCCCTCCCCATCAGGGCTAGGGGAGGAAGAGGCTTGTTCCTAAATGAAGACAAAGGACAAGGCTTAAGGGATACTTGAGAATCTTTGTCTGTCCTTCATTTTTCTCACTCATTTGTTTGTTATTCATTATTCAACTATTTATCAAGTACTGTCTATGTGCCTGGTATTTTCCTAGGGACTGAGGTTACAGGAGAGAAAGTAAGATAGACCTGGTCTCTGACCTCATGTTGCTTACATTCTAATTGGGAGGAAAATGTGATAGGCCATAAACAGGTAGATTTTAAAAATGAATGAGATCATTTAATATCACAAAAAGCAATAACAGAATAATGAAACAAAGTGATGGGGGAGGGAAGCTTCCTCTGTCTGTTGTCATTAGGACAAAGTCCAAAGCTGGAAAGGCTCCTCTCTTTTTACCTTGAACTTTCCATTCCAGCCACACAGGACGTGGAGTATCAAGGCTGGAAGAGGCCGACCAGCCTGTGATCCAGTGGTTCCCTCCGCCCCAGTCACTCTTTCTCTGTCCCTACCTCTTCCTCTTTTTCTCTCTCACCCAACTAACCCCTTCTGCCCTTTCCCAGCTTACTCATCACTCCTGCTGGAAACTGGCCCTGCTCATCTGAGTTAGGAATCCCTCTGTGCCACCCTCCCCTATGACAGCATCATCACCTGTGCAGCTGTGTTAGTTGGCTGTTGTCCCCTCACCAGACTGTAAGTGCCTCAAGGGCAGGTGTCCTGTCTTATTCACTTTGAATCCTGAATCCTCAGCGGTTGGCACAGTGCATAGCACATAGTAGGTGCTTAAAGAACATCTGTGGAATTAACTGACACTAAGTTCAGTACATTTAAGAGCTCAGTAATGGGCTGGGCGCGGTGGCTCACACCTGTAATCCCAGCACTTTGGAAGGCCGAGACGGGCGGATCATCTGAGGTCGGGAGTTCAAAACCAGCCTGGCTAACATAGTGAAACTCCGTCTCTACTAAAAATACAAAAAAATTAGCTGGGCATGTTGGCAGGTATCTGTAATCCCTGCTACTCGGGAGTCTGAGGCAGAAGAATCACTTGAACCTGGGAGGTGGAGGTTGCAGTGAGCCAAGATTATGCCATTGTACTCCAGCCTGGGCAACAAGAACAAAACTGTCAAAAAAAAAAAAAAAAAAAAAAGCTCATCAATATGAGACGAAGGCACCTACAAGACAAGACATGGCTTTGGAGACAAAGAATAAATTGGAAGGAAAAGATTATAACAATTCCTCAGTCCTTTCTGGAGTCCACATTCTAGTGACTTTCAGCTCCACGCTCTATCGGGCCTCCTACAAGGCTTCCCAGGCAGACTCAGCACAAATTATTGACCTCCATTCAACAGCTGGGGAAGGTCATGCCTCAGAGAGGTGAACCTACTTCAGCTGAAGTTACCCGGCCAGCTGGTGGCAAAGGGTGTCCAAAGAAAGAGACCAGAGACATCAGATCCAACCCCTCCCTCTTGCAGGGAATGGGGTGGGGGTGGTCATCTGCAGACTCTGAACTAAGTGTTGTAGCTCATTTCAAACTCAGAATAACCATTTGAGGTAAATAGTAGCCGTAGCCACAAAGAAAAGGAGACACATGATTTGCTCGTGGTCTGCCCTTCCCCTCTAACCCGACGGCTCCTGGGCAGGCTGCGCAGTTTGTACTAGCCCCACTCCAAGCATGCAATAGCCACACATACCTATGGCCTGCCGGCTATATTGGCTTAGAGGCTAATGGCAAGGGCTCTGAAGAGAGTATACACACAGGCTAAAGATACTCCATCTGGGATGCTGGTTCACCATGTTGATTTCTGATTAACCTCAGTTCCAGGAAGGCCTCTAAGATGTTCAGTTTATCTAGTGTTCCTTACGTAAGAGCATGTCCTTACCATAAATATTCCCCCTGGGTCAAAACAAGCTTAATATTATCACACTTCAGTAGTCCTACACATCCTTTCAATAGGGAAATCACCCTTGCCCTATGAAGCCCCTGGCTGAGGAGTGGTAATAGCTCAGGGATGCACTATCTCACTTCACAGCCACCTAAGACTATGGCTTCTGTGTGTAAGTCCCTAATAACTGTTTCTTTCTGAGACACTGGGTATGTCAGCTTCTTTCTTCAGCTTCTCAACCTCCTCTGACTTTGGTGGTGGAGGGCTAGGTTTACAGAGACCTACTCACAGCAGAACAGTATGTGTGGGTCAGAATCCTGGTTCTGTGACTTACCAACTGCGTAACCTTAAGCAAAGTTACTTAACCTTTCTGTGTATTAGTTTCTTCATTTGCAAAATGGGGATAATAATGTTAGTTACCTCATGAGGTTGCAGAGATTAATTAATGTAAGGCAGTACCTGATATGGAGAGGCTATTGAATGAATGCTGGCTGCTACTCTTTATGCTGAAGCTTGGCCCTTTGAGATCAACTTGCCCAACACCTTGCTCCATAAATGAGGAAACTGCCGCCCAGAGTCTGGAAGGCACTAGTTTTACAAGCAAAGACTACAGCCACCCACCTCTCCTCTTGATGAACTCCCTGTCTTCTGGCTGACCCTGAGATCAAATTTGCCAATTATTTAGGAAACTGGCAGCTCCAGGGCCCTACCTGGGTTCTGCAATTTCTTCTTGACTGCAAAGCAAGGGCTACTGTTCGAAGTTGGCACTGAAGTGACGCAGGCGGCCCTCACTTCTGCTTCCAGCTAGGCTCATCAGTTGGAGTGGCTGAGTCTATCTTTGAGTCCAGAACCTGAAGCGTTTACTCAGCAATAACAGGGCTGGCTTTCATTGTTAACTTTTTACAATCCTTTGAGTTTATTAACTTGTGTTCTATCGTCCTTGAAGACACAATGCATCAGCACTTTTTAAAAAATTTCCTTTTGAATCATCTTCGGTCTCTGCTCACCTACCAGGTGGATAAGTACTGAGCTCCCTGTAGAGGTCTCTAACAAATAGGATAAAGAGATTCCGAGTGCTCACTTGTCCAGGATGCAGAAGACACGTTCTCAGACTGGAAGCAAAACTAGCTTATGATTCCTCTATAGCTTCTCTTTCCATCCCTCCCTTCCCATATTACCCAGTGCAAATCATCTACTCTCCTCTGACAAGCCTACTCAGCATAACCCACACGTCTTGAATCTTACTAGAAGATGAAATCAGACCAGTCTTGCGGGCTCTACATTGTTAGAACATGCTGACTTGAAGCTTTCCTTAATCTACAAGCCAAATAGTGTTTTATTTGACATTAATTTATTTGATAGATATGTATCAAGCCACTACTGTGTATTAAGCTCTGTGCTGGTGCTGGTGTCTTTTTGGATCTTATAATTTAGTGCAGAAAACAACAAGAAATGATGATAAAGTACAACAAAGGGTTGATGTAGAAAGCGTCAAATACTCTAGGAACTATAGAAAACCAAGGGGACCACCATGAAACTCCTTCCTGAAGACGTGACATTAGTGGGGACATGAAAAATGAGTAGGACAGAACGAGTTAAAGGGAGACAGCCTCTGTTCCAAGCAGACAGGAAACCTGGAGGTGAGGGAGAATGGCAGACTGCAAGAACTGAAAAATATCCAGACAGTGGAGGCAGAGAGAATATGGAGAGTGTGGCAAAAGATGAAGAAGCAGATGGATTTTGAGGGCACTGTCTGAAGTGCTAAGGAATTTGGACTTGAACCTGAGGGCAATCAGAGCAGCCTGGTGGAGAACAAAATCTTTCAAAACATAGGATCTCTGCTAATGAGTCTACCGAATGTATTTAAAAGGTTGTTGATGAAAAGATTGGGAAGTATTGTTTCACTCTCATTGTTTTCATTGTCATGCTCTTTGTGCCAATGGTTAGACCTCCTTTGAAGCTGACTGCAGCATGAAGGGCCTTCTTAATGGCAGGGCAGGCTCCCCCAGCCTCCCTACCACACTGTCCATGTCATCAGTTTTGTACTCCTGTTTTGTATGACTCAGGCTTTCCTTATACCCTTAGGAATGAAGAATGAATGAAGAATCAAGAGCCACAGGCACCACCGCTGAGACTGTCAAAGACCTTTGTTTAATAGATGGGCAACTGAGATCAGAGAAGGAAAGTGACTTTATTACTTTCCATAGCAATCCAGGGGTAGCGTCTCAGGTCTCTGGCTCCATCTTGCCTCCCCTAAAGAAAGAGACCACCAAAGCTGGGACTAAGGTGAGACAAGTAAGACACAGAGGGTACAAAACATAGATGCCCACTGCCAGGTGACAGCCTGCACTTGCATGACCCCAAGTGCCTTCCCTTCCCTCACCCTGGTGGTCTCTGCTGGAAACACATTTGAGGGCAGGGACTTTAGCTTCTAGACAACTCTTTAGCATCTCTCCTGGTGTTAACATGGTGCTGGGTACATATTTTGAGGGTCACTAGATGCCTCCTGATGCTAATGAACAGTGGATTTCTGACAAACTGAGGCACACACAGATGTTTATATCTTTGGGTAAATACGAACCTCAAAAGACAGCAGAACAACATGGAGAGGGCCTGAAATTGAGATTCTGGTCCCCTCCCTGCCGTCAGTTAGCTATGGGAACTTGGGTAAATTGCTCCTCATCTCTAGGCTTCAGTGAAATGAGGTGGTTGAACAAAAGGTATTGAGCACATACTGTGTGTCAGCTATTGTTCATATGTTCCCAGGCTTTAACTCATCTGAAGACTTCCTGGCCTATGAGGTTCCTTCCACTTCAACAGGCTGTGGTTTGAGGTGGGAAGACTTTGTAGAGAATGCAAAACTTGAGAGAAATCTTCCACATTCCCATGGGGATGTTAATAGCTTTACTCATAGTAAAAACATGGTTTCTTAAGGCATTTCTTGGTCAGAAGAAAGTTCTAGAAGGCACTTAATCCTAGGACTCACACTACCAAGGCTACAACCAGGCCAACTGCCTCACAATAACCTTTAGAACATGTCTGAAGGCAGACTCAGCTTCTGTCCTTAGAGATTCGAATGCAGTGATTCCAAAGTGGGGTCCAGGAATCTGTATTAAATGCTTCCCAGTTGACTCTGGTGGCCAGACAGATTTGAGAATGATTCCAACACATTCCCCAGCTGTGGACAGGATCATACTTAGACAGCCCAGCCCTAGTACTATCTGGCCTGATCATAAGTGTTCCAAGCAGATTTTTAAAAAAATGTGATGAACAATTAAGTCAGCAAATACTTAACATCTGTTGTGTGCTAGGCCCTGTGCCATTTGGTGATTATGGGTCCTCTTCTCAAAGGACCCCTAGTCTCAGTCTCTCACTTAGTTTAGAAACGAGTCATCTAGCCAGACTCAGAAGGGCATTAGAGATCACTAACCAATCCCATCATTACACAGCTGGGGAAACTGAGGCCCAGAGAGGGAATGCAACACGTTAAAGACGACACAGGGAGCAAATTTATTTTCTGCTTCCAAACAAGGTGGTTTGGCCACAGATAGGCCAAGAAGAATGCGAACAGACAAGGCTAGCTGGGTTTCCCAGTCAGTCTATCACTATTAGACTGTTCCTTTTTGTCCAGTCACATTTCTGCGCATTTCCATACCCTTCATAGAATCTAAGGCTAAAGACAGTTTTCCTTGAGTCTTTGGGTCTTCATTTCTGAGGATTCTCACGTCACAGAAAACTTTAATTAAATAAATCTGTTAGGCGTTTCTGTTGCTAACCTGTCTTTTGCTACAGGCCTGTCAGCTGTGACCCTTACGATGGCGAGGAAAGGAACCACACCTTCTCTGTCCCTACGGTCCCAGTGCCCTACCCAGAACGGGGCTTTCGAAATCCCAGGACACCCACTCTTTGTTTCTTAAGCACTAAACCTGCATATAGTTGGTGTTTCTGGAAATTTAACTTCAGATCTTTCTGAAACTTTAAACTCACAACTTCCAGAGGGCCATCGCGAGGTGTTTTAAAAGCCTCGGCAGGAGTAAGAAATGCTTCTTAGAATGGAGCCTTCCATCAGTTGTTGGGTGCTACTATCCCCCTTTCCCTGGTTATAATGTAGACCCCTGTGCCCGCCTTTATTCGCTCTTTGGAGCCCAAAGAGGAAGGGACCGCCTCCCACGTCCACAGGGACCTGACTTCCACCTCTGCCCAGACTTGTTTATGTCACTGTCGCCCCGGGCCGGGGAGGGGGGAGCGGCGGGCGAGTCGTGCCCGCCCCTGAAATCCCAGCCGCCCCGCGATTGGCTGCAAGGGCCCCGGCCTGGCCGCGGATTGGCCACACCCGAGGGCTTGAAAGGTGGCTGGGAGCGCCGTTCACCTCAGACGGACGGGGGCCGGGGATCAGGCATCCGCTCGGGCGACCCTGAGCGCGCTCCCAGCCCGCCATGGCCCGGCTGCTGCAGGCGTCCTGCCTGCTCTCCCTGCTCCTGGCCGGCTTCGTCCCGCAGAGCCGGGGACAAGTGAAGTCGAAGGTGAGTGAGCCTCCGGGCCGGGGGCCAGGAGAACAAACCTAGCCCCTGGGTGTCCAGCGCTCAGTGCAATGCACCCCTCTTCTCGGGCTCCCCGCCAGGTGCGAGGGAAGCCCTGAACCCCTTTGGCCGCCCCTCCGCTGCCGGGACCCCACCCCCGACCGTCGTCGTCTAGCAGTTCCAACTGTTGAAGAGCCGAGACCAGGTGCTTCGAGTGAGCAGAATGACTTGGGGAGGATGCTCTCTCCGAGCTTGCCCTTTCTCCCCACTGACACCTCAGGGGTCGCCTTGCTACATCTCTGTCACCTCCGTGCCTGAGCCGCTCCCCTTCAGTAGGGCCTGAGAGGGAGAGCGTCACAGAAAAAACGCCTGGCGTCTGGGTGGGCTGTGCAAGTTCCCAGGGAGACAGACAGGGAGAAAGGGGAGAGGCAGCTGGTGGTCCTGGTCCTGCTGTGGGCGCTCTGCTAGCCCAGCAGTGATACAGGCCACTTGGATTCAGGGCGTTGGTGGAAGGGGCAGAGATCTGTGCTAGAAAGTGCTCTGGAGTGACGGTGCACAACACCCAGGACCCTGAGTCCTTACCTGTTCCTGGACCCCCCTTTATCCATCTGCAGGGGGGAGCTTGGGGGTGGGAGTCCAGGGTCACAGTGAAGCTGAGGGCTTCAGTCGAATGCTGGGAGAAGCTGAAAAAGCCACACGCTATTCTCTGAAATTTCCTGCTGTGGGGCAACGTCACTACCCAGGACCCACCGTCCTCCTTAGCCTGAGGAAACCTGGTAGAAAGCTGGTAACTGCAAATTCAGAAGAGGTAGAATTCTCCGGAGCCTCAGTCTATTTCCAGCAGGTGTGTGGCCCATACCTGGAGTGGCGATATTGAGGCCAGGAGTGGGATGACCCAGCATGCTTATCTCCTCCGACAGGGTGGGCTCTGTAGACCTCTCCTCTCCCCAGGAAGTGGGAATGGGTGGGGAAGGAGGCAGAAGCCAGGTATAGGGATAGACTCAAAGGGAGCGATTTCTGTCTCTAGCTCACACACATTTGCAAGCTCTGAGCTTGTGTTTCTAAAATCCTCTGGGTCTTCACTTTAATTAAGATCTTATGAGTCTAGGATTTCGTTTCCTATCCACTTCTCAGGAAGCCCATTGCAAGCCCTGGGTTCCTTCCATGCCACCCACCCCCTTTCTGTCTTCAGCCTAAATCCCATTAATCAGGTTCCTTGGAGTCAGTCTACATAGATGCAAAGCCACTTCATCCAAGTCCCCTCCTTTTTAATCCATCCCTGTTCATAATCCCCAACCCAGAAGGCATTTTCTAGATCAGGAATGGGGTCGATTTTCAAGATTGTGGTTGGGGGTGGGGCATAGACAAGCCAGCACCATGGAGTCAGTCCCAACCTCTCAGTTTTGAGAGGGTCAGAGAAGGTACAATTGGGCTCTGCCCCAAGAAGGCTAGCAGTGAGAACGTGGACTCCATGAATAACTCATCATGGCTATGTGTTCTCTGCAGAACTCTGGGGCAGGGGGAGAGGGGATAAATGAACTCAGAATAGGATGGGTATGTTCTAGGAAAGTTTTAGGGTGAGGTGTGATCGTATCACATGCAATCAGCCAGGACTTGCTGGCTAATGAAAGCCTAGGCATGCCCATCTCTGCTCCCAAGTTCTTAGAGTTGAGATGTCTTAGCTCTGGGTTAGGACCCAACCACTCACCTCACCCCCAACCCCAGAGTAAAGGGATAGGGTTAGGTGGGAATGTGGAGAATGCAATGGACAAAAGGAGACTCAGCCCCAGAGAGGTGTTGGCTTCCTCCCAATTCAAAGGGAGGGGCCAGGGAACAAATGGGGTCCTCCTCTTCTTGCTGCATGCCCTCCCCAGTTCAGCTTCAGGCTGCCCAGCCTCCTTGTCCTTGCTCTACAAAAGGACTGCAGAAGCTAGAAAGAGTGACAGCTGTGATGTGCATGGGATCCTAGTAACCACTGGTTTCTAGGTGACTAAACCTGGCAGAGAGAATCATGGAACCACACACTGACAGAGTGAAAGGGCCCTTAAGACAGCCCTGAACCTGACTCCATCTTACAACGGAGGAGTTGGAGCCCCAGGAAAGGGGGTCACGTGGCATCAGAGACACAGCGAGGCCCAGCACTCAGGTCTCCTGCCTCCCAGACCACGTCTCACAGCATCATGTTGATAGGAGTGATAAAATAGAGGGAAAGACACAAGACCAGCAGCCCCGCCAGCCAGAGTCCTGCCTGAGTCCTCTGATCCAGCTCTCAAGCCATGGAACCCTCCTATCTTGTCCAGCTCTGGGAGGACTGAGGCACCATCATGGCCTCTCACCTTTATCTCCTCTGGGCACTGTTGCAGGTGCAGTGCTCTGGGATTCCATGTGCCCAGAGAAGGGAAGGGGACTCATGGAGGACTGAGTTGCAGGGATCAGTGGTGAGCACAGGTGTGGCTTCTCTACTCACAGGCCACTTTCTGACCCCCACTATCCCTTGATACGGGATTTCATTCCAAGAGACTCTATGGCTGTTTAGCTCTGCCAATAGACTATCACAACCGTTTGGGGCAGCAGCATGCTTATCTCCCTGGACAGTATATGCCCAGACAGTGAAAATGACTTGCTCAGGGCCACGCAGCCAGCAAAATATAGAGCCTAATGAAATAGTGTTCTCCTTGCCACACCCCCAACCTGAACCTGTGCCCAGAAGCTGGTCCTTCTGTTTACAAGCTCCTGTTATTTGGACAACCTGTCATCTTTTTCTCCTCCATGTCTCAGAGTTCATTTTTGGATCAGAGCAGAGTTAAAAAAAAGTGGAGAAGCTATGGAGATGTCTGGCTTTCTAGCCACTAGACCTTTGTGGCTGTCTAGGTTGTATTTGTGCCCCAGCTTGTCTGTATTTTAAGGCAGAACTGGCCCTGGCTGGGAACAAGATGGTCCAGGGACAGGAGGAATGTTGATCTTAAGGTCTTGGGCCTGCCTCAAATACCCACCAGAAGTCACAGGGTGTGGAATATTAGACTCGTGTAAAGCAGGAAGTTTGTACCAGAGCCAAGAAGAAGCTTGCAGCTGCCAGGGAATGGCCTGGTGGAGGAAGTGCAGCCCCACCTGGCTCAGCAGGCCTGCTTCAGGACAGAGGCAGCTTTTCTGCACCCTGCCGGGGCCACACCCTGCCAGCATGGATCACTCCCTTCACCTGGTTAGGCCCAGGTACCTCTCGACAGCGAGTTCTCCAGAATTGAGGGGAAGAGAGGGTGTGAATTTGCTTCTCTAACTCCAGCCACCTGCCTCTGCCCTCTCCTGGTCTGTAATGCTACTTTGCATTCCATTTGTTTATTGTCTGCCCATCTCTCAAAGGATATCAGGGCCGCAAAGGACCTTAAAGGTCACCCTGTATGATTTCAAGGTTTTTCCTTTCCCACCACGACCAGCCCACCTGCCGAATTGTGTCAATGATGCAATGACATCCTTTCAAGAGCAGTCTCAGAGTTTTGTTTTCTGTGGCAGAGTAAGCTACTAGCCAGCAGTGACCTCATTCCCCACTCCCCCACTGATCATGATCCTATCAAGCCATCATGGTTGACCTGGCTGAAGAGCTGATTCAGTTCAAGGTTCTCATTTTATAAATGAGGAAACTCAGGTCTGAAGAAAAGAAAGGGCCAGTCCAAGACCACACAGGGAGTTAATGGCAGAGGGATGTGAAGCCCAGGTCTCCCAACCTTGCAGAGTGCAATGGCAGAGTCCATTGCACTCTGTCCCTCCTTGTCCTGGAGGCTGATGTGAGCAGCAGCTGGGGAGGGAGGAAGGCATAAGGGTCATCACCAGCCTGCTCACGGACAGAACATTCACACATGCAGGTACTGCTGCTTTTCCCCACCTCCCCACAGGCTTTCCCCCACCTCCCCACAGGCTTTCCCCCATGCCTGCCTCTCAGTCCTGCTTCCCTGTTGGGTAACAACAGCCTCATCTTTCCAGTCCTCCAGATTGGGAGCCTCCGAATCACCACGTTCATATGCTTCTTCCTTCTTTCCCTTCAGTTTTTCCTTCACACTGGCCTAGTTCAGGCTGTCATCCTCACTTGCCTGGATTATTGCAACAGCCACCCTACCAGTCTCCATCAGCCCCTCCAGGAACCCAGCCATCAGCTTTAGGGCAGTCTCCCTTAGAGCTCCGTAAATGTTCTGAAGTTGACATGTGATGTGGAAGTAATTTGCAAAAGAAGTCATTCTCCAGGGTTCCATAGCACTCACTTATTAAGTGCTTAATCATAATAAGTACTTATTAAGCACCTTAATATTAATAAATGCTTATTAGGCACTTAATATTAAGTGCCTAATAAGCACTTATTAAGTGCTTTTATAATCATTAGGAATTAGGAATACACAAGGAATTAGGAGACCTCAGTGCTAGTCCAGTTCCAATTCTTGGTGATGATTTTGAGATTCTTGCTGAGAACGTCACTCTCTCTGTTGGGATCTTTCATTATTTTGAAAATGGAGATGTCCAAGTTCCCTTCCAGCTCTAACTGCTTCTTCTATGGCCTTTCTGTGTTCCAGGTGGACTGCCATGGTGGCATGAGCGGCACCATTTATGAATACGGAGCCCTCACCATCAATGGGGAGGAGTACGTCCCCTTCAAGCACTTTGCTGGCAAATACCTCCTCTTTGTCAACGTGGCCAGCTACTGAGGCCTGACAGGCCAGTACATTGGTAAGAGCCCACCCTTCCTCCCTGCTTTATTTGGGGCTGTATGGCATATTTCAATCACAGGAGCTTTTCTGGTGCATGGCGGGTGGTGGGGAGGGTGGTAGCAATCATGAGGGTCCAAGCCCCTTTTCCCAGCTCCACTGTGCTCCACAGTTTTGTGAAGATGATTATATAAGCTTGGTCTGATTGCCTGTGGACCTGTTCTAGGAGATTCCCCGTATACTTTTTCATCTCTGGGCACCTCAACCACCCTAAAGGCAGAGGGATGGAGGAGATTGTTTGTGCTTAGGGCTCCTTTTGGCTGGAGCACGAGATGGTACCTGGAGCTGCATCTTGCTGAGAATGTCTCATCTTCCCTCAGCCCCATCGGCTTTGGTGCGTCTCTTGGCAGGTCTCTGGAAAGCAGGCAATTGCCTCGAGGCCACGGAGTATATGCGTAGTGTAGCCAGATGAAGGGGAAGGCTATACTTCTAATCCTCATTGTAAAATAAACTTTGAAGATGATCTAGTTTGGCCTTCCTCTCTTCTCAGTTTACAGACAGGAAACCAAGGCTCAGAGTGAAGAAGCAACTTAAGCAGGGTCACAAAGCTATTAGTGGCAGAAAGGAGCATTTGGCGCACGTTTCATGATCCCCTGATATGCTTACTTCTTTCTCCTTAGCTGTAGTAGAGCGCAGAGGCTGAGGGAACAGGCAGCCAAAGGCATGTGACTGCACCCAGGGGAAAACGCTTTGGTGCTGAGCAGTCTGCTGGCAGGGGGTCAGGGAGGCAAGGGCAATCCGACCCTCCATGCTCTGCCTGGCAATCACAGGTGAATTCCTGGAAGTGAAAGGACAGCGGGGCACATGGCCTGGTGGCTGTGAGTGCTCTGTCTGGAATGCTTCTCTCTAGCCTCGAAACAGAGCAGAGTGCATTTGGGCAAGAGATGGGCTGGTGCTACTGCAAGAGAGGCCAGAGGACACTGAGGAAACTGGGGACCTGGGCCAGGGCCTCATCTGTGTTCCTAATTTGCCAAAGATTATGGGAAAATTGGAACCCCACCTTACCTCAAAGAAGTTCTCTGCCTTCTAGCCAGGCATGGATAGTTCTTGCTCCAGGAAACTCAGTCCTGAGGGCCTTAAATGAGTGCTCCACCAACTGGCCCAGGTGGAGGGCCTTAGCAATTGGTAGGTGACTGACAGCTGATTTGGGGAAGGCTGTTATTCTTTTCTCCAAAACCTCTGATCCATCCAGATTAGAGTCAAGAGGATAGGGCCTGAGTCCCAGCATTGCCATGAACTCACCGGTGAGCTTGGGCAAGTCCCTCCCTTTCTCGGGCCTCAGTAGTTTCAGCTGCACAGCGGGGGAGCCGGGGAGTGGTGTGGATGAGACACGGCTCCTCACCAGGATACTCCCGTGTCCGCTCTTTTTCTTTGGCCCAGAACTGAATGCACTACAGGAAGAGCTTGCACCATTTGGTCTGGTAGTTCTGGGCTTTCCCTGCAACCAATTTGGACAACAGGAACCAGGAGAGAACTCGGAGATCCTTCCCAGCCTCAAGTGAGTGCTCACTCAGCATTCTAAGAAAGTGCCTCTCACAGAACCCACGTGTCCTCTATCAGCCCCAGTTCTTGGTGGACATTTATCAGCCACCAAGAACCACTCTCCTTTTCTAGGATCCCCAGTGGAATGAGGGAAGGGAGGGGACAAGAGAAGGAGGACAGGGCTGACTGGTTGTGATGTGCCTCCAAGGGGAGCATCGAGGCGGGGGGACACTGAGAAGGGACCAGGTGGGAAAAGAAGAGTGAGGACTCACGTTATGCCTGCCACACTGCAGTTTGCTGGCTCCTGCTGCCCGCCTTGGAATAAATCCAGACTCCCAACTCCCCTTCCTGTTCTGCCCCTTCCTCTCATTTCTGAGGCCTGTGCCCCCCTCCGTAGGACCCACCTAAGAACATTCCTCAACAGGTACGTCCGACCAGGTGGGGGCTTCGTCCCCAATTTCCAGCTGTTTGAGAAAGGGGATGTGAATGGAGAGAAAGAGCAGAAATTCTACACTTTCCTAAAGGTGAGTGAGCTGCCACCTGTGTTGGCGGGGGCTGCAGCCCCTCCTGGCTCCAGCCCACACCGTCAAGGTCCATGCCACCTCCCCTGCTCCTGGGCTCTTGGGGAATTTCTTATCTGTTGTTCCAGCTAGAGGGCTCTGCAGACACTGCCTAGAGTCTCTTAAGCCCACTTTACAGGAAAGGCCCAGAAGGAGGACCCAGAATAACATGCTAAGGGCCTCACAATCTTCTAGAGCCACAGCTGGTGCTGGCAGTCAGTCTTCTAACTCTCAAACTGGTGCTGTTTTCTCAGGGCCAGGCTGTTCTCCCACCCCAGGAAGGCCTGGGGAGGAAGAGGGTCGCGGGGTGCGGGGGTCCCCAAACAAGGTTGACACTCCTCTCATCCCTGCTCTAGAACTCCTGTCCTCCCACCTCGGAGCTCCTGGGTACATCTGACCGCCTCTTCTGGGAACCCATGAAGGTCCATGACATCCGCTGGAACTTTGAGAAGTTCCTGGTGGGGCCAGATGGTATGCCCATCATGCGCTGGCACCACCGGACCACAGTCAGCAACGTTAAGATGGACATCCTGTTATACATGAGGCACCGGCACGCAGCCCAGGAGGTCAAGAGGAAGTAACTGAAGCCCATCTCATCCCATGCCCACCATGTGGGGGAGGGACTTTGTTCAGGAAGGAATCCGTGTCTCCAACCACACTATCTGTCCACCACAGACCCCTTTCCTATTGCTGAAAGCCCCAGCCCAGCACAAATGGATGCATACAGTTGAATGTCTATACTGCCAGGCATGTGTGACCGTGTGTGTGTGTGTGTGTGTGTGTGTGTGCATGGGTGTACAGCCACGTCTACCTGTAGGTCTATCTGGGAATGTATGTCCATCTGTGTGCCTGCAGCTGTGTGCTGTGTAGTGCTGAAGAGTAACACCCCTTTCTCTCCAGTTCTCCATTCCAATGATAATAGTTCACTTACACCTAAACCCAAAGGAAAAACCAGCTCTAGGTCCAGTTGTTCTGCTCTGATACCTCAACCTTGGGGCCAGCATCCCACTGCCTCCAAATATTAGTAACTACCACTGACATCCCCAGAAGTTTCTGGGTCTACCACACTGCCCCAACCCCCCTCCTCCTTCCTGAAGGGCCCTCCCAAGGCCACATCCCCACCCCACAGTTCTCCCTGAGATCAGCCAAGGCAGATGTGAGAGCGAGGGCCACGTACTCCATGTCAGGGGTGGCGTCTTCATGAGGGAGGGGCCCGAAGCCCTTGTAGGCGGACCTCCCCTGAGCCTGTCTAAGGGGCCAGCCCTTAGTGCATTCAGGCTAAGCCCCTGGACAGGGATGCCACCTCCGCTCCTTCAGAGGACGTGCCATCTCCCCTCACCAGTGCATTGGCATGAGACTCACCCCCACCCGCCCAGTAAAAGCCTTTCTGCAGCAGCTGAGCCTATGTGTGTGGTGCTTTTTCAATGGTGGCCACTCCCGCCTGGGCGGGAGAGGTGGGACAGGGTAAAGTGAGGAGGATGAGAAAAGAACAAAAACAACAAAAAAACTTTTTACAGTGGGTGCCATGGTATTTGTGGTTTTTGCCATATGGCAAAAATCCAAGGCTACATCCCCACCCCACATTTCTCCCTGTGGTCAGCCAAGGCAGATGTGAGAGCGAGGACCACGTAGCCCATGTCAGAGGTGGTGTCTTCATGAGGGAATCCCGCCCCCCACCACCAAAAATGGGCAAAAACCACATTTACTTTTCCAACAACCTACTAGCTAGGTGCAGTGGTGTACCCCTGTAGCCCCAGCTACTTGGGAAGGCTGACGTGGGAGGCTCCCTTGACAAGCCCAGGAGTTTGAGGCTCTAATGTGCCGTGATTGAGTCTGTGAATAACCACTGTACTCCAGCCTGGGCAACATAGTGAGACTGTCTCTTTCTTAAAAAAGAAAAAAAATGAGAAATTAGGGAATGCTTTGCTTTGGGTCGCTGCTTTTTGGTTTCCACCTTGGCCCACCCTGCTTCTCCCACTCAGCATTTGGAGTTTATAAAACCAGTTCTTATCTACTCTCATCCCCTCCCACAGTTCTCCAACTCAGCTAAGGTTAAGATGAGGTGTTCTGTTTGACAGATGAGGAAACTGAGGCTCACAGAAGGGCCAGGCCTTGCCCCAGGTCTCCTGATGAGTGAGGGGCAGGACTAGAATCTAAACCCAAGTCCCCTGAGTCCTGGCCTAGGCTCCTTCCACTGCCCCTGGAAGCCCTACCCTCAGGGAGGCCCTGATATGTCACCATTACCGAAGAGTAACAGTGACCCTCTCAGGGAAAGGGGAATAGGAGGAAGGACCAGGAAAGCAGGGGGTTGACAGAGGAACATTAGTCAGGGCATAAAAGAACACAAGTCACAGAATGTTGATCTTCAACTTGGATTTATGTCCATGATTCGTGCAAATAGCTATCCAGGGATGGACAGCCACCCTAATCCGGGCTTCTGGCACCACTGGCCTCCAGCTGTGGGGTCAAGGGTCTGAGCCTCAGGGCCTGGCAGCTTCAGGCTGGGGCCCCTCGGCAGACGTGGCTGGCATGGCCTCCTCCCATCTGTGATGGCTTCAGCGAGGCTACTGTGAGTGGAGGTGGAGAGGGCCCCAGAGCCAGAACATCCATCGTTCCCTTCTGCTCCAGAGACAAACCCACACTTCCCACGGCTCCTCACAGAGGGGTAGCGCTGTGCGTGGCGCAGGTCCTGCTACAGAGCTTGAAGCAAAAAATAAACATACACACAAAGTGGTCATGGCACCCAGAGGGCCTGAAGTCACTTCCGGGATGTTGTGAAGGAAGGGGGTCTTGGCTGCACCCCATTCTTAGGATTGCTGCTCCTGGAGGCTTCTGCAGTAGACGGCAGGTCAAAGCTGGATGAGGTCTCTCTTCACTCCGCAGCAGGGCAGTGAGTGTTTCCCAGTCACTCCAAATGAAAGCCTTCTGGGTGGAGCCTCCCTAGTCTTGTAAACAGCTCAGTTCAGGGACTGGGGTACATGCTGGCCACCCATCTCAGCCTCTCATCCGGTTGAGGCTCTGGCCACACTGTGCATGTGACTTCTAGTTTTTCGGCAATCTGAGGTCAGCTGGCTCTGCAAGATGAAGGTGGAGCCAAATGACACAATCTGGTCTCACTGAGGCCCCTCACGGTCATTTTTTGCAGACTCTAAATAAACAAAAATTTTGAGGACTTCATGATTATGTGATAGACTGAGTTTCAAAGTCTCTTACAGAATGCAATACAGTGAAAATAACAGCTAGGGTTCCGGGTGCTACCAAGTGCCAGGGCTAAGTACCTTAGGTACACTGGTCATGTAATCTTCACCCAGCCCTATAAAGAAGGCAGATTATTATCCCACTGTAAAAGAGGGAACTGGGACACTAAGAGGTTTTAAAATGACTTGCCCGTAGTTCCAGGTCCAGGAAGCAGTGGTGCTAGGATTTGAACCCAATCTTGCTCCAGACCCTAGAAGTGGAGCAGTTCTGGGGAGGGGGCCCCTCCCATTAAACCACCCTCTACCACTCAAGGGCTCCACTGAACTTGTAGGACTCTTCAGAGAACCACAGAAAATGACTGAGCAGTCCAATCCCTTCTTCCAGTCACCAAATCCTCCACACCACACTCCCTCCAAGGTCGCATGGCCTGTGCCTACACACCTTCTGCAAAGGGACACTCACTATCCCCGGCAGAGCTGGTTCTGTGTCTGCACAACTGTGTCCCTTAGAAAGTTCCTCTTCATGTTGCGATGGACTTGGCCTCCCTGTCATTCCCACCCACTAGTTCTAATTCTGTTCCCAGAAGTCCCACAGGTGAGGTGGTGCCTTGCGCCCTGCAAGAACTCTGCAGGGAGCAATGGCAGTCGCTAAGGTCCCAGTCTTTTGACTAGTGAATACAGCTCCAGGCCCTTCAGGCTTTCATCATGGACATCATGGCCAGAGGGAGCTTCTCAAACAGAAGTATGATCATGTCACTCTGCTTTAAAAATGTCCAGTGACTACTCATTATGCTGAGGATAGGACCCAGGCCTCCCACCACACTCTGCAGGCCTGCACAGTCAGGACCTAGCTACATCCCTAACCCTGTGTTGCCCCTCTCTTTCCCCACCTTGTTCTTGGCTCCAGTCACACTGGTCTTCCCACAGATCCTCAAATCGGCTACCCTTCTTCCCCCTCCTCCCACCAAGGCCTCTGCATTTGTCATGTTCTCTGAAAAGCATCTTTCTCCCCTACCTTTCCACCTAGCTAGTGCCTCTCATTCTGAAAGTCTCAACTCAAATGCTGCCACCTATGGGAAGCTCCCCTAAGCCCCCAGTCTAGGTCGGCGTCTTCTGCCATCTGCTCCCACAGAAACCTGCTCTTCACCTTTAGGGCACTTGAGTGCAGCCTGCCTGTGTGATGTTTGTTTATTCATTTCTGCCTCCCTCATTAGACATTATGCTGTATAAGGGCAAGGACCGTATCTGCTTCTGTTCTCTTGGCAGACACAGCACCTAGCACAATGCCTGGCATTTAGATAATGCACTAGAATGAATGGTTTCAACCCCACTCACCCTGCAGTTGCCACCACTCTCCTTCCAACACTATTTTGGAAAGCTGGACCTCTCCTCCACCAAGATCAGAAAGTAGCAACATCATCCCCAAACTCAGGCAATGCTGGCAGATGCGAAGTTGTCTCCCTCAGGGAGGAACGAGACTTAGTACTAGGGGCTCACCTGGTTCTGCAGGCCTGGCTGTGGGAGGGTCCATCACTTGGGAGCTCTGATTTGGATTTCGAATCCCTCCACAGGGTAGACGCCAGGTGTATTCCGGCTGCAACAAAACTGGTACTTAATAATCAATAACCACACCCAGAAATTACAATTGCACCTACTGTGCCAGGACAATACTAAATCTGTATTAGTCAAGTATAATTGAATCTTTACGACAACCCAGGCTGTCACTCCCATTTCACAGGTAAGGAATCTGGGGCTCAGAGAGATAAGTAATTGCTGAAGGTACCCAGCAAGGAGAATGGCCAGACTTAGATTTGAATCCAGGTCTTTGTAAATCCAGAGCCAGTTTCTTAAGCACTACGCTATACTCCGGTATTTAAAGATGTATACCAAGAACGGTCATATGGAAGAAGCTGAAAAAGAGACCAGCCAGGAGGCTTCTGTAATGTTCCAGGGGACAGCTGGGGTGACTCAGGTGGGGCTGTGGCAGAGGACTGGAGAAAAGGGGACAAGTGACAGCAGATCTTTGGAGGAAGAATGGTAAGAAGGCAAAGGAGGCCAGGTGCAGTGGCTCACACCTAATTCCAGCACTTGGGGAGGCTGAGGCAGGTGGATCACCTGAGGTCAGGAGTTCAAGACCAGGCTGGCCAACATGGTGAAACCCCATCTCTCCTAAAAATATAAAATTATCCAGGTGTGATGGCACATGCCTGTAATCCCAGCTACTCAGGAGGCTGAGGCAGGAGAATCACTTGAACTCAGGAGACGGAGGTTGCAATGAGCCAAGATCACGTCACTGCACTCCAGTCTGGGCAAAAAAAGTGAAACTCCATCTCGAAAAAAACGAAAGAAGGAGAAGGGAAAATAAAATAAAATAGAGAGATGAAAGGGAAAGGGAAAAAGGAAAGGAAAGGGAAAAAGGAAAGGGAAAAGGAAAGGGAAAGGGAAAGAGGAAAGGAAAGAGGAAAGGAAAGAGGAAAGGAAAGGAAAGGAAAGGGAGAGAAACATGGTGAGGCTCTGATCCCCCTGGCCTGGGGCCTGGAGGGAGTCCCCCTTCCCACCCTGCACTCTTACTCAGCCTTCTCCATCCTAGACCAGTGACCCCAAACAGCTGTGGAGCAGCCCTACAGGATGGTGGCCAGATCTCCGCCCCTAGGTAGCAGGCCAGAGCCAGGCCCTGGACACCCACCTGCCACCACAGTGCTGTTAGTTCAGAAGGATGCAGTTTCTGACCCCTTCACTTAACCTTCCTCTCTGGAAGGTGTCCGGGGCAGCCTGTGTGTGTGCCCTGAAGCAAGGGAGGGACACAGACTCACCAGATGGAAGAGGCGCGAGTTGGGGAGTGGGGGCGGGTGCTCCATGGCCATGGGGGGAGGGGGGTAGCGGATCTGAGACCAGTCCTCGAAGCCGTGATGTGGCACCATGGCTGGCATGGGCGGGTAGGCATAAGGGTAGGCACCGCAGAGGTGTTCTGGGTGGGGCTCCACATGGTAGCGCTCTCCAGAGGCCTGCAAGGAAAGCTCACATCTGGCTTTGGCCTGCAACGGGCTGCATGGGACACCCATCTTATCTCCCTTTCTCTAATTAGAATGTTGGCTCTCTGAAGGCTAGTAGGCTGGGTACCAAAAGCTGGTACATGGTCATGAAAGACTGCTACATGGGTACAGAAGTCTGGATACATGGGCACAGGAGGCTGGATATGTTAGCATGGAAGGCTGCATGAGCATGGAGGGCTGGGTAGATATGCATGGAAGGTTGTGACATGGGCACAGAAGACTGGTACATGGACATGGAAGGCTGGTACACAGGCACGGAAAGCTAGCACATGGGTATGGAAGGCTGGTTACATGGGCATGGAAGGCTGGGGACATGGGCACGGAAGGCTGGGCACATGGGCACGGAAGGCTGAGGACATGAGCACGGAAGGCTGGGCACATGGGCATGGAAGTCTGAGGACATGGGCACGGAAGGCTGGGCACATGGGCATGGAAGTCTGGGTACATAGACATGGAAGGTTGGGTACATGGGCACGAAAGGCTGGGCACATGGGCACAGAAGGCTGGGTACATAGACACAGAAGGCTGGGCACATGGGCACAGAAGGCTGGGTACATAGACACAGAAGGCTGGGCACATGGGCACGGAATGCTGGGTACATGGGCATGGAAGGCTGGGTACATAGACACGGAAGGCTGGGCACATGGGCACGGAATGCTGGGCACAGGGGAACGGAAGGCTGGGTACATGGGCATGGAAGATTGGGTACATGAGGATGGAAGGCTGGTACATGGACAGGGAAGGCTCATACACGGGCAGAGACGGCTAGTCACACGGGCATGGAAGGGTGCTACCTGGACCCGGTATCAACAGTGATGACAGCTAGAGTGTTGTGAGCACTGCCTCTGCTCTAAGACTTCTCCTGCACGACTCACCAGTTCACTGGCAGACCACGCCCCAGCCCCAGCACACACCGTGCCCACCAGGCTAGCTCCCTGAGGAAGGTAAGATGGCGTCAGCGCCGCCGCCTCCCGCAAGCCTCCTCACCTTCGCTTTCCGCTTCTGCTGTCTGAGGGCTTCTCTTGCCTTCTCCTCATCTTTGAATGCTTTTAGCTGAGAGGAGAGGGAGGGAGAGCAGACCGTCAGCACAGGTGGCTTCTGGCCAGGCCTGGATCCAGGGCCTAACCAGCCGAGAGGGCTGACCGGCTGACGCTTCCCTCTGGGCCACCACGCCTGGGCCGGCCCCGGGGAAGGGCCCTGAGGGCCAAGCACAGCCCAGCGTGTCGCTACGGGCCACCTGCTCGTCGCAGTGGTCTGCGTACAGGTCCAGAGGGTTTACGTGACCCTCGCTGCTTCTGTGCTAACATCTTTTAGTTCCGCTCTGTGAGCGTAAAGCGCCAGCAGTGACTGCGGCAAGTCAGGGAGGGTCTCCTCCAGTAACCCTCGGCACTGTACAAAGAAGGCGTCAGCAGGAAAGGGCCTGGCTGAGGTCACACGATTGCAGAGCCGGAGAGCACCAGGGAGTGTGCTGACGTCCAGCCTTGCCAGGGCCCTGCAATCCACAGCCCCGCTCCCAAGAGGACAGCCCGGCTGCCTTTCCTGGGTCTGGCCCCTCTCACCTGGGCATTGGACAGGGTGACCTGCGCCTGCAGCTTCTCCACTTGCTTCTTCAGCTCTTCCTTCTCCTCATTCATGCGCTCGCGATCGCTGCGCTCCCTCTGGAAGTCCTCCTCAAAGATCTTCACCTGGTGTGGAGGGAGGGCGACCGTTCTGAGTAGGGGTTCCCACCTCCTCAGGCCCGGACTCCCATGCCTCCTGCTGGGGTCACAGAGGGCAGAGCTGGGGGTCGCCACGGGGAGGGGGACGGGTACACCTCCAGCCCCCACCCTAACTTCAAACAGAGTAGTTCTGTGTCCTATCTTACATTCTGGGCTTCAAGGTAGGACTTTATTTGAACAAAGGATCTATGGCTTTTTAAAAAAAGACTGAAAGCTATCAACCAGTGCAGTCCTTTCACTCCACTGAGACCCACAGGGGCAGTGACCACAGAGTGTGGTGGAGACGAGTCTCAATCTGCTGGTTCTGAGAGCAGACACCCCATAAACTCTGCTGGGTGGGCTGGGTGGGCTGCCTCTCTCTTAGCCTGTAGTGCAGATCAGCTGAGACACTGGCTGGGTTCAAGATGGTTTAGGAGAATCAAAAGCCCAGGGTTAAATAGCATAGAGACAATGGCAGAGCCTCACTTTTCGCTTCCTTTCAACCCAATCCTTCTGTGTCCCGCAGGGCTAGCAGGTCTTTAATACCTTTCTAGTATTCAATCTCCTTTAAATAAAGGGGGAAAATACTCTAGTTCAGAGCCTTCATCTGGCAAGAGTATCTGGCTGGAGTTTAATAACGCTGTTTTGTTTTTATTGTGTTTATTGCTTACAGATACTTTCTACTTGTGACAAATAATAAATGAGTTTTTCCATTTATAGTAGTGATATAAAGCTCCCTTTTAAATTTATTGATTTAGAATTTATTTTTTAATACTAGGTAAATCATAGCACAGGTGGGGCACAGAGATGGCTAAATCATAAAGTATGGAGGAACCACTTAAGCCAGGGTTATGGTGCTGGAAAGGATAAACCTAGAGCCAGATGGGGGCCGTGGCCAATGGCCAGAAAGAGGATTACTAATTACAGGTTCCATGTGATTCCAAGCAGTCCGGGCCCTCAGGAAAGCTCCAGCTCCCGCTGAGCACCTCCCACCTGACTTCCTCCCAGAGGCCTCACCTGCTGTTTCAGCAGCTCATTCTGCGTGACCAGTTCCTGTTTCCTTAGGAGGCCCCCTGCTCCTTCTGGGCTCCCAAATGCTGTTGGTGGAGATGATGGGGGGGCTTGGATACTCAGTGCCTCCTCCAGGGCCTGAATCAGGGAGAGAAAAGATGGGACCATCAGCAGGAACCCCTGGCAATCAGGCCCCTTTGGAGGGGTCATCCTCAGGGACCTTCTTCCTAATAATGATACTACTATAGCCACCAAGAGCAGTCCTGTTTAATAAATGCTACCCTATTTAATTAGCATTCTACATGTATCATTTCATTGAATCTTCTGCACAGTGCCATGAAGAAAAGATTATGATCATCATCCTCATTTTACAGATGTGAAAACTGAGGCTCAGAGACCTGAAGGGACTTGTCCAAAGTCACACAGCTAGTAAGTGGCAGAGCAGGAATTCAAGCCCAGCATATGCTCTTACCCAGCAGGCTAAACTGGGGTTGTCATGTAGAAGGGGAAACCTCCCCTTCCCTGAACAGGTGTGGCTCAATTCTTAGCATTCAGACCTAGAAGGAACATTAAGTCCTCTGGGGGAAGCTTCAGTCTCCCCAGCGACTGCCCTGCCCTGAGATTCTTCAGTTTCAGCAACCTATGCCCATCCAAACCACCCCTTCCATCCTCAACTCTTCTGCAGAAAGAGTAGACTGGATTTAATTTCTACTTAGTTAATATTTTCCCTTTCTAACCCTAAAAATGGGCTGAAATATCACCAAATAACTTTTTGAAAATAAAAAAAGTACTCTTAATCTATCATGTTCAGAAAATACTTTTCTTTATGTAAACAGTGTGCTCACATCTTCTTAAAGCTTTCTGTTAACTGTGTTTCCCCTTTAACTCTGTTAGCACGTTACTCAGAACTCTGGAACATCTCTCAAGACCAGTCACCCTGCACTTATCACCACTTGGACTTCAGCCCCAGGACAGCAGGGCCTCCCCTCACATGCCTTGGCATCACCCATGGGCCTCCCTGGACCGTGGGGAGATAGAGACCTGGCCCAACTTGGACTCAGGCTTCCATCTGGTCACCTCAGCTTCCCTAGACACAAAGAAATTGTAGGACCAAGAGAAAATTCAGGAAGCTCTGAGGAGAAGTTAGGGCTCCACTTTATCTTCCTAGTCCACCCTACTTTTTTTTATCGAGAGACGGAGTTTCGCTCTTGTTGCCCAGGCTGGAGTGCAATGGCGCAATCTTGGCTCACCACAACCTCCACCTCCCAGGTTCAAGCGATTCTCCTGCCTCAGCCTCTCAAGTAGCTGGGATTACAGGTATGTGCCACCACGCCCAGCCAATTTTGTATTTTTAGTAGAGACAGGGTTTCTCCATGTTGGTTAGGCTGTTCTTGAACTTCTGACCTCAGGTGATCTGCCCCTCTCAACCTCCCAAAGTGCTGGGACTGCAGGTGTGAACCACTGTACCCGACCTCCACCCCACCTTTTAGAGGAAAAGACTGAGGTCTCGGGACAGGGAGATGCCTGAGGTCATGAGCACAGAAGGCTACCTGCCCTGCATCACTCATCCACATGGGTGTCTGTCCCCAGCTCTGCCAAGAAAACTTCCAACGTCATCTTTCTGATTAGCAGCATGGACAATTCTTTGCCTGGATTTAGAACCCCAAGTCCCCCAGCTTGGGACAGATCACTTCTTTCACTGGAAACAGGTCTCAAGAACCCCAGACTTCACATAATCAGTGTTTACAAAACACCGAAATCAAAAAGAAAGGGTCTCCCCAGCAGGCGTAGGAATGCTGAACTCATGCCAGAGTTCACTGTGACCAGGGTCAGGAGGCAGAGGGAAAGGAAAAACAATTAGCAAGAAAGGAAAAGCAGAGCCATGGACTTAACTCCTGAAGCCCTCGAGAATGTTTCCTTTCAAAGCTCCCTCCTGTCAGCTTGCATCTTTGAAACCTACTGGAAAGTAGGCAGCGCTAGAACTCGGATGGCATAACTAAGGATCAGGGCTCAGATGGCAAAACTGAGCTGGAGAGGCTGGAGAGGCTAAGCTGGGACTAGACCACTCTGCTTGGCTCAGATCAGAGGGTTTCTGCTTTCCCCAGCCTCCGCTCTGGGAGCCCCATCTCCCTGGATCCCACTACACAAGGGCAGGGCCCTCAGCCTGTGCCCCCCTCCCACTCCCTTCAGTGTTTCCTGAACACATGCTCGGTGCCAGGTGCTGTGCAAGGCACCAGGGGCAGACACCGTGGTGAAGGTGTGCACCTCCCACTTCCAGGTGGGAAGACAGAATTAAGTAAGTGATGAGCCACAAGAAGGGGTCTGAGAGAAGTTGCTGGTACCTTAAAAAGGATAGACCAGGGCAACCTCAATGAGACTCGGGGAAGGCCTTGCTGAGCAAGTGAGGGTAAAGTGAGCACTGACAAGCAGGGTGGGCAGGTGAGGTGTAAAGGGAAGCGTGCACCTCCAGAGGGAAGGGTGACACAGGCTCATCCAAGGGCTGGGTCACTCTGGGTGTGGAAGGCAACGGCAGAGCAGGTGGGAAACAGGATGCCAGCTCGCTGACTGGGGATTACCCTTCCTGAGCTGAAGGGCTGGGGCGCCAGTGATGGGGTGGGCATTCCAGCTGGACTCAAGGGAGCCCTGCCCAGCCAAGGGACCCGGGCCGAGGCACCCACCTTGTTGAGCCGCTGGATCTCTTTCTCCTGGTACTCGCGCTGCCGGGTGAGCGGGCTCAGCTGATCCTGTAGGTACTTCACCTTTTGACGCAGCTCCCTGGCCTCCACTGTCAGCTGTTCCTTGTCGGTCTGCAGGGGACACGGGGTTGGTAAGCGGGGTAGGGGTGGCCTCTCCAGGAGGCTTCGGACTCCCTGTCCTGCCTGGCCCAGCCCTTACCGGTGCCATCCTTTCTCCCTTGGCCATCACTCCCCAATGCTCACATGCAAGGCACCTGGGGTCAGTGCAGTAATGTCCACATGGTCCTGCCCTCAATTATTGTGTGTCAATTTAAAATAATAATTAAAAACAGAAAAAGCAAAAGCTCCGTTGAGTAAAAGACCTTGGATTCCGACACCAGTTCATCCACAAGCAGCCAAGATCCCAGGCACTGCCACCGCCCTCTCTTGTCTAAGCTTACCTACTTGTCACAGGTACAGGGTTCCTAACATGAGTCACAGAGAGGCCTCTGGAGGGCTGTGAGCCCCAAAAATGAATGCAAAATGTTGTCTGTGTGTAATGTGCTAGAAAGAAAAGCCACAGTTCTGACCAGATTCATGTGGGGTCTTCTGTGATCCACAGAAAGCGATGAACTACTGATAATCCCTAACAGACACTTCAGCTCATACAGCCTCGGAGCCTAGAAGAGAGACGATACTTCCAGAGAGAAGTGTAGCATAAAGCAGTGAGTGCTCCTCCAGAAAAAAAGAAAGTACTGCGGGACTAAAAGAAAGATCACCACAGCTGAGGGAGGGCTTCCAAGAGGTGGTTCCATACCCACTATGGAACCAGCAGGCCTTCATCACAGCCAAGGGATGGCCTTGAGACAGCATCAGGCCCCAGCCCTGTAATATGTTGAGCAACAAATGTCCAGAGAGGGGAAGGGACATACCCAAGGCCCCACAGTGAGCTGGGGCTAGAACCCAGGTTTCCTATTCCCTTGCTCTCTCCCCTACCAAGTCAAAGGAAGTATTTAAACTACAGGATGGCAGCACAGTGCAGTGGAAAGACCAGGCACATCCCCAAATAGACCACATATTCCTACGTGTACATATGTGGGAGAAAGGTCTGGAAACAGATGCACCAAAATGGTGACAGTGGTTCCCTCTGGGGAGGGCCTGGAATCACGGCAGGGGGAGGTGGTCCAGGGAAACTTTCACTTTGTACCGTGTGGACACTTTGTAACTGTGTATTCACAGCATGTGATTAGGAGATCAGCTGCAGGGGTTAGTTTTCACCAGCCCTGTGTGACCTTTAGTATTCTACAAACCACCTTGTGAGCTGTTTCCATCCAGAGACTGATTGCAGAGGGCAGCCTTGGTCAGAACTCCGTGGGAGTTTTTCTGGACTCCCTGCCAAGAGGCTCCCGGATGGGCATGGCCTTTTCCGAAATGTGTACTTATCTACAGGGCCACCCCTTGTCATGAAACGTCCTACCTTTCCTGAAGCTGATAGGGAAAAGCGCCCTCAGATTCCAGGGATTTGTCTTACCTACCACTGTGAGCAAGGGGGAGGGGCCAAAGAGCCAGGATGCCTGGCCGAGAGTAACCAGATGTGATTGTGCATTCATAAGGAAAGACAGAAGTGTCCTTCCTACCGCACCTCCAACTTAAGGGGGTGTCACAGATGCAGGCTGACTGCTAAGTTAAGGCCCCTAGTGTCACATGCTGATGGGAGGAAGTGAAAGACAATCTGTGTTGAAACATCCATTTTTAAGCTAGGCAAAAGACCATGCCCACTTCCTATGAAGGGGAAAACATGGTGACATAAATAAAATCTGAGATCCTGGCAGTCAAGTGGCCTTTCCTCTTTAAGCTGCTCCGAGGTTCTGAGGGGCCCTGGCTGGTGTCAGTCATACATATGCCTGGGCATATACTACTACTTCAGGGGACCTGTTGTTTCCCCAAAAGAAAGAATCTGGTCCCCTTATGCCCACTCTCTGATCTCTGGAACTTCTTCTTTGTAATACTGTTTTTTCCCTTAGACAAGGTCTCATTCTATCACCCAGGCTGGAGTGCTGTGGCGCAATCTCAGCTCACTGCAACCTCCGCCTCCTGAGTTCAAGTGATTCCCATGCCTCAGCCCCCCGAGTAGCTGGGACTATAGGCATGAGCCACCACACCTGGCTAATTTTTGTATTTTTAGTAGAGACAGTTTCACCATGTTAGCCAGGCTGATCTTGAACTCCTGACCTGAAGTGATCCACCTGCCCTGGCCTCCCAAAATGGTGGGATTACAGGCATGAGCCACTGTAATGCCTGGCCATACATTTTTCTTTTAAAGAAATAGGGTCTCACTCTGTTATCCAGTCTGGAGTGCAGTGGCACAATCACAGCTCACTGCAGCTCAGGCAATCCTCCCATCTCAGCCTGTGCAGCTAGGTCTACAGGTGCATGGTACTACACCCAAGTAATTTTTAAAATTTTGTACAGACAAGGTCTTGCTATGTCACCAAGGTTGGTGTCGAACTCCTGGCCTCAAGTAATCCTCCCACCTCAGCCTCCCAAAGTGCCACGATCACTGGCGCAAGCCATCACACCTGGCCTTCTTTGCAATACTTAACACGGTTTTACTTATTTGCTTCTGTAATTAGTTGTCTGGCACCTCTTCCCCTGAAAGGGCAGGGCTGTTCCCCTGGACTCGAGGTCCAACACAGTGCCTGAGGCAGGATCTGAGGACAAACGCGTGGATCAATGGCTGTGTGGAGCTCTGCTGTAGCCCCTCCCTCACAAATCGCCATCACTACACTGAACCATTAGCAGCATGCCACCCCACCACCTGCCATAGAGCAGGCCTGCTAGGATCTTTTTTTTGAGACAGAGTTTCACTCTTGTTGCCCAGGCTGGAATGCAATGGTGCAATCTCGACTCACTGCAACCTCTGCTTCCCAGGTTCAAGCAATTCTGCTTCAGCTACTGGAGTAGCTGGGATTACAGGCACCTGCTGCCACAGCTGGCTAATTTTTGTATTTTTAGTAGAGACAGGGTTTCATCATGTTGGCCACACTGATCTCACACTCCTGACTTCAGGTAATCCAACCACTTTGGCCTCCCCAGGTGCTAGGATATTGGGAGCATTTGAGAGCAGGCCCTACACCTGGCATAAACAGGCCTTAAAGAAACTGGCTGTAAACAGAATATCTATGGTACTGTGACATCCTCGTGATGGCAGTGACGCACATTGCTAGAGGTTGTTGGTTTAGTGGAGCTGGGGAAAGCCCTAACCCGCCCTTGGGTGGAAGACTACTTGGGGGGGGGGGGGGGGGGGCTTCTGAACCATACACAATAGCATGAGCGCCAAGTGCCTTAGACATGTTCCAGCTGCAGTAGATAAATGGCCAGAGCCTGTTTCTTGCCACTAAAGAATGCTTTGTTCCCTGCAAGAATGCTTTTAGTTAAATGATGATTATCACTTGCTAGCTGTCAATAAATGTGTGGGTCAAACTCTGTTCAAGGCTCTCAGCTGGGAATGCTGAGGCCCCGTCTGTCCCATACCTTTTTGCTCCCTATCTCTGTCTCTTAATTCCTGCAGTGCCGCCTGGGTTGGGGTCTCTACAACCGAGCTGGTCTCAGTACTGGGATTACAGGTGTGAGCCATCATGCCTCTGGCCACCTGCTTGGATCTTCCATACTGTGTGATTCCCTGTACAATTCCCTAGTCCCTACGATTTTAATGGAACACAGAGTTCTGAATAAAAACAAGAAACTGTGAAAAGCTGTAGTTAATGGAATCTTCTCAATTTTCAGATGGAAAACTGCAGCACAGGGAAGGAACATGCCTGTGTTCTCGGTCACACAGCTCTTTGGCACTAGACCCCGGATCTCTTGACTCCTGCCCCTGGCTTGTTTGCTTCACTGAATTCTGCTAATGTGGAGGGAAGCCGATTCCGCAGGGACCAGCAGTCACACTTGCCTCCTCCATTTCAATCTTGGACTTGGCCAGAAGGAGCTTGCGGTCAAAGTCACGCTGCTTCTGCTCCCGCTCAGCCTCCAGGTCAGTCACCTGCTTCTGCAGGTCAGCCAGCTTCTGGCGCAGCTCAGTGATCTGGGTTCAGAGGCAGAGAGAGGGAGTGTGTGAGTCACAGATGCAGAGCGCTTCCGGAGTGTGGGTAGGGCCTGGCTGCCCCTGGGCCCTCCAACACTGCCCCCAACTTCTCCTCTGGGCCATACTGGGGCGCAGCACACGGCCACTCCCAAGGTTCAAAGCTGCTAAAGAGGCAGCGAGATGAAGACCAGGCATGCCCTGTGGGGGTGGCCAGGAACCTCACATTACCTTCTGCTCGTACTGCTGCTTCATAGACCGGAAATGCTGGTCCCACTGCTTGTTCACTTCGAGCAGCTGTGGGGAGAGACTGGCATTAGCGGGAGATGAGCAGAGCAGGAACAAGGAGCGCCAACCCCTGCCCCATGTACGCCAGCATCCTAAGGTGCACTCAGTGTGTGTGAAGAGCGGCTACAGACACTGTCTCCATCCCTCAGCTCTCAAAAACTCAGTGTTGCTCAAAAGCCATTCAGCTTGATCAACTGCTGCATTTTACCTTGCCAGGAAAGCAAGATTAACGCTAAGATATGGAAACTACATCATTTCAGTGAATAATTCTGCAACACACATGCCTCTTTGGAGGACAGTCTCGGATTATGTATTGAAATTTCACATTGTCATCAACTTTAACCCAGTAATTCCACTCTGAAAAATGTAACCAACAGAAGCACTTAGACAAGTGTGCAAAAACATACATCAAAGCTAATTATCTCAGCAATATCTGTATTACAAAAAATTCAGAGGCCAATCTGTGCACAGGAGATAGGTTAAGTAAATGATAGTTTAAACAGACAATGTGCAGCTATTAAGAGAAGAAGAAAATAGGCAGCCAGGCGCAGTGGCTCATGGCTATAATCCAGCACTCTGAGAGGCCAAGGTGGGCCAATTGCTTGAGTCCAGGAGTTCGAGACCAGCCTGGAGAATATGGCAAAACCCCATCTCTACAAAAATACAAAAATTAGCCAGGCATGGTGACATGCACCTGTGGTCCCAACTACTCAGGGGGCTGAGGTGGCAAGATCACCTGAACTTAGGAGGTGGAGGTTGCAGTGAGCTGAGATTGCGCCACTGCACTCCAGCCTGGTAAACTGAGACCCTGTCTAAAAAAAAAAAAAAGATAAAAGAAAAGAAGGCATCTACCACACTCCCTCAGTTCTAAGATGACATCATCCGCCATACTTTTGATGCAACAATTCCTCAGGGAAGAAAAACAACCCTATATCATCAACTAAATAAAACAAAAGGAGGAAGTATAGCCTAATGTTGGGACTCAAAAAATGATACTCCCAAAGTGAAGGCCTAGAAGCAAAAATTCTCCTTGACCTTCTGCTTCCATCTTTCATTCCTCATTCTTCCCCTGTAACCAGAGAAACTAGAATTCCTCTTCCTTGAGGTGCACAGAAACCAGAATCCCACTCCTCCAAAGCCAACCACCAAACCTAAAAATATTACTCTAACCTCTCCCGTCTGTGAGTGTCAGAGCTGGCCATCAAGAAATTCTCTGACCTACTCTGTCTAATACTAGGTCATAAAATCCTGGGGCCAGAGGGTGTCTTGTCCTATACCTGGGTGGAAGGAATGCCATGCAGAGAGGCCGAGAAGAATCCAGACAGGGAGACAGGCCTTCCGGTTTCCCCATTCAGACTATTACCAGCAGATTATTCCCTTCTGTACAATCACCTTTCTGTACACTGTCCACCCTTCATCCAATCGAAAGCACAAAAATGGACAGTCTTCCCTGTACCTCTGGGCCTTCAGGCTGACAGTTCCCATATCATGTAAACCTTGATTAGATAAATCTGTTATGCTTTTCTCTTGTTAAACTGTCTTTTGTTATGGGAGTATTGGCCCTGACCTTTAAGATGTGTCATGAGGATTCACACCAATTTCAAAAACATTGTATATGATAAAAAATTACTAAGAATTGAAGGAACATAGTAGATCTTATAGATATGAATAGATACCCTCCAAGACAGTTAATGTTTTTTTGGAGGCAAGCCCAGGATGGAATGCAGTGGTGTGATCATGGCTCACAGCAGTCTCTGAGGTCAAGTGATCCTCCCACTTCAGCCTCCCAAGTACCTGGGATCACAGTGTGTACTACCACACCCAGCTAATTTATTTTTTAGAGAGACGGGGTCTTGTTACGTTGCCTGGGCAGGTCTCAAACTCCGGGATGCAACTGATCTTCCTGCATCAGCCTCCCAAAGTGCTGGGATTACAGGCATGAGCCACCATGCCTGACCCAGTTAATTTTTTAAAAAACAAAAGAAAAAATAATCTCTAAAGCAGTGTATGTATACACACACACACACACACACACACACACACACACACACACACCCCACACATATGTATATGTATAATTTTACTTTTCTACTTTGGAAAAAAACAGGATTTTGCAATGAACTATAATTAGTTATGGTTTTCTCTAGGAGGTGGTATTCTTGATCTTTTTGTCATGAGCATTATATCACTTTTGAAATCAGAAAAAAAAACGCTTATAATAATACAAAAAGAAATAAAGCTAATATGCACATAAGAACTAATATGCACATAAAGTTTTTATGCACAAATAAAACTAATAGGCACATAAAGGAGCTTTCAGATGTATGGGAGGACCAGGGTGGGCAGGTAGGCTCGGGCTCTAGAGAAGGACCTGGGCTCTGTGGAGAAGGACTAGATGGAACAGACAGGACAAGTGTCTACCAAAAAGGAGCTGCACTTAGGCCCCAGGTCTGGAAAGCCTGGACTAGACTGGGGGTGTGAGGCGAGGGAGGAACACACGTGAGATCCACGGGAAAAGGCGGAATGAACTGCGACACAAGGACGCTGCTGTGTGACTTCTCTCTTGGCAGCAGAGGGAAACGAAGAGTCTCTTAAGAACCAGCTCCTGAACCTTAGTGGTGCTGGGGGGCATTTAAACTACCTAAGGCGCTGGCTATCACCTTAATGAAGTTTAGGAAGCCACCCAGTATTCTGTGGCAGGCTTCAGCTGCCGGCTGGTCTTTTTCATTCTTGCCTATGAAAATTCTTGAAATGGGAGTCCCAGAATATCTGAAAAGTAGCTACATAAATAGAAGTAGCTTTTGTGTGTGTGTGTGTGTGTGTGTTGAGACGGAGTCTTGCTGGAGTGCAGTGGCACGATCTCAGCTCACAGCAATCTCCACGTCCCAGGTTCAAGCAATTCTTCCTGCCTCAGCCTCCTGAGTAGCTGAGATTACAGGCATGCAGCGCCATGCCCAGCTAATTTTTTGTACTTTTAGTAGATATGGGGTTTCACCATACTGGCCAGGCTGTTCCTGAACCCCTGACCTCAGGTGATCCACTGGCCTTGGCCTCCCAATGTGCTGAGATTACAGGCATGAGCCACTACATCCAGCTGTGGTAGATTTTAAAGTTAAAAATTTTGACAGTAAATTCATGGAGCCTCCGGGCTAGTTGAAGTGGCCTTAATCCCCTCCTCCATGATGGGCCCTCCCTAAACCAGCTCTAGAGGGTCCCTCCACTCCCCATCATCGATGCTGCAACTTGCCTAACTTACCACAGCCTCTTTCCACCATCCAAGGTCTACCATGGGAGCCTGCCTAAACTCTACCCCCAACAATTTTAGGCCATGACCCAAATGCCACGTCCTCAGAGTGACCGCTGTAGACAGAGGTACTGATCAAGAGAGGACAGTACAGGGCAAGGAGGCGGACTTCGTCCACGGGCAGATGGGTCCATGGTCACCATGCCAACTCCTCACGGTGCCGTGAGGCCTGCACGAGCCAGGAGCCCAGAGCAAGCCTTTGTGCTGCTGGTCCTGGGACGGAGGGGGGTCCTCCCACCACCAGCCCCCCGCCACCTACCTCACTGCGCTGCTGCTCCAGCATCTTCACCTTCTTCTCAGTTGCGCCCAAGGCCCCCACCTCCGGGACCTTACCTGCTGTCACACTAGCCTGGGGAGAAGCACAGAGGGGCCTTCACCAAAACCTCAATACAAATTATCTCACCCACTGAGTACCCCTCTAAGGCCCATCACCCCTGTGGCCCCAGCCCTCTGTCTCCTATCTCCCTACTCCTCCCACTCGCCAGGACACCACTAAACATCTCAGTCATGACTGGTCCCCTTCTAGAAATCCACAAGATGATGATTCCTCCTCCTTGACTCAGGGTGGCTGCCAGGCCCTCTCCCTACTCCCCTCCCAAGGCCACTCTCCCTGCTTAGGCACGACCTCTAAGGTACTACCAGCCACTCTCCTCACCCGCTACACACATCAGCCAAAAAACTCTCTGGCCTGGAAGGTAAGAAATTTGAGATATAGATAGATATAGATATAGATATATTCATTCTATAAAACATACATGTTTTATAAAACTTTTATAGAAGTTAAGCTTATATAAAATGCTTATTTAAAAACATTTTTAGAAAGATGCAGAAATAAAGATCTGAGTAGATGCATGATTAGTACAAATAATTATTTCCTATCTCTGTCCTCTGTACGGGGCTAAAGCAGAGACATCCAGCAGCACTGAGTCCACCCAGTGCTCAGCTGCTAAATGCCATTTTCTTTTTATTAAAAAGAAACAGGGCTGCTTTGGGAAGTGTTCATTCCACGTCTGGAACAGAAAAATATAAGGTGAGTTTGGTGCATCTTACAGTGCCAGAAAGTAAGGCAGTATTCAAATGAATAATAATAATAACAATAGTAATAAAAGGGCCATGTCAAAGGGCACAGGAAACAACCTGAAAAAAACACCTATGGCCAAAACAGAAACACTCAGAACAGCAAATACATCACAACAGTATTGGATTATAAGTCACAGTAGGAAACAAATATTCTTGAGTTCATACTGATAGAACAAAATAGCTGAATAAATAAATAAATTGGGGGCGAAGGGACAGCTCTTCCTTACAAAAGAATTCGGATTAATAAGTGTAGGAGGAATGAGGAAAACACAAAATCACCATTAGATTACTAAAGTAATTACTGCTGCAGGTGGAGATCCACCAATGGACACTAAAATTAGTCTCAAAGTTTCTCCTCAAAAATAAACATTTATTAATTACAAAGGGAAAATTGGTCACTTGATTACGGAGAAACTTGAAAGACAGCATAGCACCTTGACCAAGTGATGAAGGTTAACAGTAATAAAACATTGGCATGATGTACCCCTGACATGCTGGCTTGAGAAATGTTCTGCACACTCTGACATACACAGAACGTCACCTGTGTGAGATTCCTGCCAAAACACATAACCTCAATCTCATCATGAGATCCAATCACTTGAGAGGCATCAATCATGACAGCAAATAAGCCCAAACTGAAGAACATTCTACAAAATAACTGGCCACTACATAACTCGAAAGAGTCAAGGTCAAGAAAAGCAAGGAACAACTAGGAACTGTCACAGACTAGAGGAAAAGAGGGAGATGAGACAACTGAATGCAATGTGGGATCCCAGACTCCATGCCGGCACAGAGACGGGACAGAGTGCAAATCTGATGAAATCTGAATGAAGTCTGTAGTTTACTAAGTAGTACATACTGTTAATTCCTAGCTTTGATCATTCAACCGTGGTTCTCTAAGATGCTACCATGAGGGAGAGCTAGAGGAAGGGGACAGGGGAACTCTCTGGACTATTTTTGGAACTCTTCTGTAAGTTTAGTTATAGCAAAATAAAAAGGTTTAAAAAAAAATAGCAAGTGTTTGGGTGAAACAGCAGACAAGGCCAGGAGTCCAGAGGGTGTGTGTCGACTCTCTCCAAGCCCCTCGGTGATGGACACCAAGACCCTCGCCTTCTCTGGGCTTCAGTACGATGAGAAGCTCAAACAGAAGAGGGTCTCTGCAGGCCCCATCTGGGCTTCTGACATCGTCCGCCATCATCCTGGAGTCAGCTTCTCTCTATTCGCAGTGTTCTCTTTCCCTGTGCTGTACCGCACAGAGGCTTCGGGTAGGGCTGAAGGCAGAGCTTGCCCCCTACAGGCTCAGGCCTGTAAGCACACCTTAGCACCAGGGAGCAAGGTGAGGGGGAGCCCTCCAGGTAAGGTGACCCTCTTTGAGAAAGGGAACAGACAGGCCTGACCCCTTGAAATCTGTGGCAGCCTGGATGGGAGCTGTCCTTAGCAAAAAGGAAAATGGGTTACTGGGGAAGGAGGAAGAGGGTGGAATCTGAGGTGGTGTACCCTGAACCTCCGAGAGGGAGACGAGTCCACGTGGAGTGAGCAGAGCTGGCTGCTGGCACCAGATCTGCCCTGAAGAGCAACAGCTAAATGTCGATGAGGCTAAACTTACTTTACATGCATTGCATCACTGAATCCTCACAACCATCCCTTGAGGCAGGTGCTACTATCTTCATTTTACAGAGGAAAGTGAGGCCTAGGAGTCTTGTGTGACTTATCCAAGGTTGCAGCGCTGGTGAAAGGTGGAGCCAGTATTCCACCTGCATGCAACTCCAAGGCACATCCTTTGCCCTCTGTAACACACGCCTCTTATGGGACAGGTGATCCTGGGCGCAAGGGCAAGTCACTCCCACTCTCTGATAGGGCAGTAAGAGCATCTGGCTTGGGGCTCTCAAGGAAGATGACTTGAGATTAAAGGGCACAGGAAAAGTAAAGAGACCGGCCCAGGAAATTCCACACCTAAGCAGCTCAGAGAACCCAGGGGAGAGCAGCCGAGTGTACAAGTCCCTTCCACAGGAGGGCAGGCAAGGCAGGATCTGATTTGGGGAAAAACGGAAAGAAAAGAGGGTCTCCATGGGCTGGGATTCACAAGACCAGGGCACAGCAGACTTTCGCCACTTATCAGCATGTTTCCCTGGCCATACCCTATGTCTGCCTGACAGCAGGTCACACAGAGATCCTGATTATATGATGTTACGTGACCTCTCCAAACCTACGGCCATAGCTATAGAATGAAGTAACAGTCCCAGCCTTTCCTACTCTATATGTAGAGATGAGGCCCTAATAAGATAATAGATTTGCAAGTCCTAGGGTAATGACTACTATTGCATAGGTGTAGAGTGGGTTAAAGACATTGCGCCCTACTGTTCAGCGATTAAACCCCATTAAAGGGGGAAACAAAAACATGTTGGCAAAGAGTTGGGACTCAGCTCTGCAGCAAGGGGAATGGTAACGACTGGGGAAGGGGTGCAGAGTCTGCTCCTGCTTGGGACCTGGATGTGGCCAGGTCGAGACTAGAGGAGGATGGGGGAATGAGCCAGCCCTGTGGCATCACGAGACCTCACTGACGCTGACCAGCTCCCTCCCCTCTCCACTTTAGAGCCTCCAGAGACATAATCCCAGGAGCTTAGCAGAATCCAAGGGGGCTTGCTCAACTGAGCAAGCTAATTCTGCCAGGAATATCAAAGATGTTAAACTGACTTTTGGGAGCTACTCTCTAAGACGGACCTTGACAAACTGGAATGTGTTTGGGGAATGCACCCAGCCAGACTGAGCAAAGGAATCAACATCACCTTCTATGAGCAATGGCTGAAGGAACTGGAGCTATTTAGCCAGGAGGAGAGAAGGCTTGTGTGGCCCACAGAGCCACAGGAACTACCAGCAGCCTCTAAGCATAGAGGTCAGGCCAAGTGAAGGAAAAGGCATGTAACAGCTAGAACCTTCTACAGTGGCACTGGCTACAGAAGGGAGTAACCTCACTGTCACTGGAGGTGGTGAGCAGAGGCTGGGTACCAGCAACCAAGGATGCTACAGAAGGAATGTCTGACCACCTACCTGCTGCTGTCCGGCCACCACCTTCTTGCCTGCCCCTTCCATCTTTGGTGAGCCTGGCCGCCCAGAGGCACCCTCTTTGTTGCCACTGCTCATCAACAACTTCTTGAGCTCCAAATTTTCCTCCCTGGGATGGAGGTAAACAGAGCAGTCACAATGCTGGCCCTCCTGCAGGGCTCCTTAACGCTCACTACCACATGAGTTGTAGCTAAGCCCCAGGGAGTACTGCAGGATCCTGAAACCTGCCCTCAGGGAAAGCCAAAAAGGGCATCCCTCAGCCACCTTGCTGTCAACCTGTGGGCCTCCCTGGAGGTCTCTGATTGTCAGTGGTAGGGTTTCCCCAGTTGTGGAATATCTATGCATGCAAGACCTTCAGGATGTATCCAAACACTGCATTAAATAACCTGGGATCACATTCTGGTGAGAAAGTGACACCCTTTCCAATTATCTTCATATGTCCTATGTAGAGCATGGAGATGAGGTGAGCTTGGTGCTAACAGGTCCTGGGCACACCTCCAGTTACTCCCCAGTCTCCCTCATCAACATAGAAGGTGCAGGCTCAGGCTCAGTGCCTTCAATATGCAACCATACTTAGCCTGAATTTATTAACATCCTTTCATTTTCATTGTATTTAGAGTTATCTTCTATTTATCATAGGTAATGCTGTTTTCCATTTACTCTAGTTAAAAGTTTCCTTTATAACTTTAAGTAAAAATATGAATCAAATTCAAGCAAAATCCTAAGTAGCTAATAAGGCAGGTGATAGAGGATATCGTAAAATTGGTAATGTGGATTCAGGTCTGACTAAAATGTTTCTTTCTTTCTTTTTTTGAGACAGGGTCTCGTTCTGTCGCCCAGGCTGGAGTACAGTGGCCGATCTCGGTTCATCACAACCTTGACTGCTCCTACTCAAGTAATCCTCCCACCTCAGCCACCCCCACCTCCCTGACAACACACCCAACCCTCCCGAGTAGTTGGGACTACAGGTACGCACCACCACACCTGGCTAATTTTTTTGGTATTTTTTGCTGGGGCTGGGGGCGGGGTGGTGATATATTTTGCCAGGCTGGTCTCAAACTCATGGATTCAAAGCAATCCTCCTGCCTCAGACTCCCAAAGTACTGGGATTACAGGTGTGAGCCACCACGCCCAGTCACCATTTCTTTAGGTTCTATTTGCCAGCTGAGTTTCCACTTGAAAAACCAAAAAGTGACTTTCCTAAGGGCACACAGAGACTTGCATTCTTGCCTTCTAATCCATGAGCCTTTTCCCCAGCTTTGGTTTTTGAATCCATGGATTGGGTCATTAGGGGCATAAAAACCCCAAAACTGCATGCTTGGCCATCCAAAAGTAAATAAATTATACACTGATCCAAAATAGCCAATGGCTCAGTAGTTAAACATTACTTCTATGGCCATATTTAAGAAGTTTATATTCCTTCTCTTTCTGTTGATTGCAATTAGAAACACGAGAGGGTGGGAAACAGAGTGGCAAGCCCTGTCTATAACACACGCCTTTCCTATATGGGCCTGAGCCCAACTGGTACCCAACAGATGACTCATCACTCAAATTGTCCAGGACCACAGTGCAGGCAGGAATTGCGGCCACTCTGGAGGATAGAGAGCAAAGAGGCCCAAGTTCTTGTTGCAAGACTACAAGCAAGTCCCTGCCTCTCCCTGGGTCCCGGTGTCCCCTCTGCACAGTGCAAGGTCTGGCCTGAATGATTCCAAGGGCTCGTCAAACTCTGACAGTCAAGATCAGTGTTTCCCAAGGCGTGATCCTGGGCCTACGTCCATCATAATCACAGAGACTCCTGCTGAAATGCAGGCTGCTAGGTCTTGCCTAAGACCTGTCCATTCAGAATCTTGCAAAGGAAGGAAGGGCAGGTGTATAAACTTATAATGTCTTTCCCTGACCCTCAACCCTCAGTTAAGTCCAAGCCCAGTAGTCCAGACGGGGAGCTCCGATGTTTTCAGGAAGACAGAGCAGGTCAGGATGGTGACCAGCAGGGGGCAGCAAAGTCTTGAGTCCGCTGGCACAGCCAGTTCACAGTTAACAGGGGAGAGAGGCCAGTGCTGGAGGAGGAAGGAAGTACAATCCATGCCGCCCTTCTTCTGAAGCTCTCAAGGCACTCCTATATACCTCCCAAGGTGACAGAAGGGCCAGAGAGAAAATACCAAAGGAGTTGAGGAGAAGAATCAAGAGACGCAACCTCCAAACAGGGCTCTCGGCACAGGAACTCAGAGCCACGGTCCGAGATCAATGGCTGTGTACCAGGACCCAGAATCCAGAGATCTGTGCACCAACCCAGAAATCAGTGCTGTGCATCAGCCCCTCCTCCTGCAGCCCCCACTCCTCACCCCTGCACATACCGCAACCTCTCAGCAGCCTGATCCCGCTGTTCCAGGCCCTCGTCCAGCTTGGCCTTCAGAGCCTCGTTCTCCTTCCGAAGCTGCTCACACAGGGTCTGCGGGGCAGGGGAGCAGACACGGTGAGGGGAAGGAGGGGTGCCTCCCAGGTGCAGGCTGAGCTGGAGGACAGGGAGGGGCTGTCGCCACCCCAGGGCCCAGCTCCTTATCCCCTTTGCCTGGCCTCACCCAATCCTTCCTTAAGGAGCTAAGCCACTTGGCCACCCACGTGTCCTCTCCCTTGGGAGCCAACTATGGGGAAGCCTGACCAAGTATCAGCCACGAGGCCTTCTGCTACCCCAAGCCAGACAGCCCCATCCCTTCACCTCCTTTATCCCTGCTCCTACTGACGAGACCCCTGTGCCCCACTAGCCTCCCCGGCTGACTTCTACCCTTCTTTGAAGTCTTAGCTTAAATCTCATCTCCTCACAGAGGTCCTCCCTGACTCCCCCATCCAGCTAAAGCAGGCCACCTCCCTTATCCTTGCTCACAGGCCCCTGTTTTTATGCTTCTCAGCACCTGTGACAGATAAAGCTAAAGAACTGTTTGTGCTGCTATTTTCTTAGTAGCTACCCACCTTACCCTCAACTAGTTCCTGAGCTCCCAGAGGGCTAGGACCCTCCTCATTATCTTGTTCACTGCCAGACCCCCAACCCTCGAGGCTCAAAGTTTGTGGAAGGAACATGACAAGCCGGCTGGCTGAATGAACACATGGACAAATGAGCAGAAAAGTCCTGGAGGGGCTAAAAGGCTCATCATTTGCGGATGTGAGAGGTGCCCAGTGTCACCGAGGGGAAAGTCAGAAGACGGGGCATTCAGTCAGGACCTCACTATGCCCTCACACTCTCACGGTGTGGCTGTGACACTTTTGTTCTATAAAAGGACAACTGTTTCTTTCTTTCCTTCTTTCTCCTGCCTCAGCCTCCTGAGTAGCTGAGATTACAGGCATGCACCACAACGCCCGGCTAATTTTTGTATTTTTAGTAGAGACCAGCCATCTTGGCCAGGCTGGTCTTGAACTCCTGACCTCAAGTGATCTGCCCGCCTCAGTCTCCCAAAATGCTGGGATTACAGGCGTGAGCCACCGTGCCCAGTCCAGGGACAACTGTTTCTTCTCTGCCTCCTCTATAGGGCTGCTGAGAAGGACAGATGAGACAGTGAGAGTGGAAGTGTCCGTGCACCGTCAGCCACTTGCTTATATGTGGGGGCTCATGTTGGAAGCACTGTGAACTGGGGGCATGGAAGAGGGGTTGCCAGACTCAGGACCTCACAGGCTGAAGGGAAGGGAAGGCGCTGACTAGCAACACTAACATACAGTGTCAGCACAGAGTTGCTCAATCTTTCCACAAACCCTCACTGAGCACCTGACCTGTGCCAGGTACATGGCTGGGTGCTTCTCCATACACCATCTCACTGGTGCTTCACAACTTCCCAAAAGCTAAGTAACTCATCTCTATGTTAAAGGTGGGAAACCTGGTAAAATGATACAGTCTAACAGGTGCACAGCTAGTAAGATTCACCAGTGGGAATAAACTTCATGTGGCAGACCCTACACTGGTGTCTCTTTCCCCCGTGATGAAAGATCAGAGAAGGGAGAGAGATGGTACCCAAAGGAGGAGACAGCCTTTGAACTGCATCAGGACCAGGGCCATTCACTAAATGGCCATCTGCTCCCTTCCATCTCCCAGGCCCGTTGCAGGTGGATGCAATCATGTGATGCGTTCCGGCCAACAAAAGAGGTGTGGAAGGGACAAGCATCACTCCCGGGCTGGTCTATGCACAGTTCTCCAGTCTCTTTCTTCTGGTAGCAGGGGCTGATAAGGATGTCTCATTTTCTAAAGAGCACTGGAAGGTGGGATCCCTGTCTCCCTGGGACTCTAAGAAACGGTGTAGAGCAGAAACAAACCCCTGCCACACAGAATAGGAGGGAAAACTTCTGTTGTGTAATCCAGCGAGATTTCAGAGTTGTTTCTTTTGTGACTTACCCAGGAGAGTCTTGGGAAGGCTGAATGGAGACACAGCCTTAAATGGAGGTAGTTGGACAATGAGGGAGAGGAGGGAGGCTTAGAAAACAGAAAACTAGCCGGGCGCGGTGGCTCACGCCTGTAATCCCAGCACTTTGGGAGGCCAAGGTGGGCGGATCACGAGGTCAAGAGATCGAGACCATCCTGGCCAACATGGCGAAACCCCGTCTCTACTAAAAAATACAAAAATTAGCTGGGTGTGGTGGCGCTCGCCTGTAGTCACAGCTACTCGGGAGGCTGAGGCAGGAGAATTGCTTGAACCCGGGAGGCGGAGGTTGCAGTGAGCTGAGATCGTGCCACTGCACTCCAGCCTGATGACAGAGCGAGAGTCCGTCTCAAAAAAAAATCAAAAACAAAAACAAACAAACAAATAAAGAAAACAGAAAACTGACTGGGAGTGGTGGTTCACACCAGTAATCCCAGGACTTTGGGAGGCAGAGGCAGGAGGATCACTTGAGCCCCAGGGGTTCAATACCAGCCTTGGCAACATGGCAAAACCCTGTCTCTACCAAACATACCAAAAAATTGGCCAGGCATAATGGCACATGTGTAGTCTCAGCTTCTCAGGGAACTGAGGTGGGAGGATTGCTTGAGCCCAGGAGGTCAAGGACAGTGAGCTGTGGTCACACCACTACACCGTAGCCTGGGCGATGGGGCAAGACCTTGTCCCCCACCACCCCTCAAAAAAAAGAAATCAGAAAATTATTGTGTTGAGTCCATTCAATAGCTAGCAGAGAGCCTTATGCTATACCTGATCTTGAACATGTTTGTTTAGTGAACTAAAAAACAAATCAACAAATGAATGAGGAGGAACTGGATTAATATACCCCCACCCAGGCAGTATAAATACCCAAGATGCCACATCTCTGGGCGAGGGCTCCAGGGAAAAGAATGGCCTGCTCCTGGTCCCTAAGGGAATGCCAGGACAAGGCCTCACTTATTATTTTACCCTTCCAGTCTAGAGGGCTGTTTCCTTGGAGTCTCTGGGCCAATGCCCTGGGTGCAAACTGGCCAATGCATAGAATCATCAGAGGTCATAAAGATCATCACCTTCCATCCAGGGCGCTACAAGAGCTAACCTATGAGTTCATTTGTTCATGTATTCTTTTGTTCATTCATTCACCAGATGTGTATAAACTGCCAGGAACTGGGAAGCAACAGTGAATACAGCAAACATGGTGCCTCCCCCCTCAAGCTTACATTCTAGCAGAGAATATAAGGAAAAAAGGGAATAATTTTATTTTATTAAATTAATAAAATGTTCAATAACTATGGTAAGAGCTAAGAAGGAAATAAACAGGGAGGGGCCTGAAATAAAAAGTAACAGAGATTGGCAGGACCCCTTTTAGCGGGTCTGGGATCTACCCCCATTTCAAAGCTGAAAAGTGGATGCACAAAGTGCTCTCTCACCCCAGGCACCTTCCCACCCTGCCCACGGCCCAGGCCCTGTGCCAGGCTGACCTTGCCATGGTTCAGCCTGGACACCCTGAAGCCTCACCGACAACTTAAAGGGATTCCCCTCTCTCGGCCTGGCCCTCCAGGTCTCTGCCGCTCATTCAGCCTCCCCTCCCGACACACCCCACCCCTCCAGGTGGGATGGGTGACCTGCGTGCTCCTCTGCCCCCACACCTCTCCTCACACTGCTTCTCCAACCTGGGTGCCCTTCTGCTCTTGGCAACCCAAGGTCATGCAAGGGGGACTCCCCGTTCTGCCACCAGCGGGGCACTTGAGTGCCTGCTGACACAAATGAGACCACGGGCCAGAGACTGGCCCAGGAGGAGGGTCTGCAGGGATTAAGGAGACTTCATCATGGCTCTGTCACTAAGGTGGCACACGCTCAGATTGTGAGCAGTCCCTCAGAAGCCTCCATTGTGCCATCTTTAGAATGGTCACCAATGATAACTGAATCCTTCCCTGCTTCCAAAGCCCTCAAGGCTAAGACACCCTGCCCAGGGTGGATGCCCGTCATGAACTCCTAATGGGGACCTCTCTTCCAGCACAGACTATGTTCTGGACTGCACTGGGTGCTTCGTGGACAAGGCCTCATTGAATGCAGCAATGAAGCACTCCTAGCTCATGTTACTGATAGGAACAGTGGGGAATACAGAGGATAAAAGTGACTTGTCCAAGGTCATACAGCAATAAAGAGTCACTACTGGAACCAAGGACCATATATCTCCAAGGTCTGGCCTGGCCAAGCAAGGAAATCTAACCATTCCCCACAGCACGAGGAGGCTTTTGAAAGGAATTCGATAGGGGAGGCAGGCTGGGATGGTAGTCAAGAGTATGGGCTTTGTAATACAACAGATCGAGCTTCCAATCCCAACTTCACTGTTTACCAGCCAGGTAACCTTGGGCAAAAAAAAAGGGTTGCTTCCCCACCTGTAGAAGGGGCAATAATGAGGGTGCCTATACTAGGGGGAAAGGGGCGTAACAAAAGCTGACCTTTGTTCCCTCCCTTCCCATCCCTTGCCCTGCACATGAGAAATAAAGGCAGGATTGCTGGGAGTATCCCCAACCATGACACTCGTATTGCCCATCCTGTATTTCCCCATTTCCTTCCTCTTCCTCATCCCACCCCACAACTTCTTTATCGTGTTTATCACCCTGAACAAAAAGCCCAAAGTCTGCCCACGACACAGCCCTCAGAAGTCCCCATGGTACCCCCCAGGAGCAGGAAGGCGGGAAGAGCTCTGGGGGAAAAAGCACACCCGCCTGTCTTTGGCTGCCCTCCCCACATGCCTCACCTGCAGGATGGAGGTGCGCTGCTCATTCTTGTGCACCTTGGACGCCAGGCGGTTGAACTCCAGGGCCATGCGGCCCAGGTGGGTGAAGAGCTGGCCGTGGTCCGGCTCCTCTGCACACACGCTCAGCGTGGTCTCCAGGCGCTGCAGGTGCAGCATCAGGTTGCCGTCCTCCTGGGGCAGGGGGCCCAGTGCCTGGAGAGGGAAAGGGCGCCCGGCCCACTCTTCACCAAGGCCTGAGTAGGTGCTGCCAATCCATTCTCCCTCTGCTTCCTCATTTCTCATGACTCAGTTTCCCCCTGTGACCCCAGCTCAGCCCAGGGAAATTCTCCAGTTATGCAGGTTCCCTGTCTGGGGCTGACTCACAGGGCAGGGCCCAGGACTCACAGGCCACTGGTGGCTCCATGACAGCGCAGCCACCATCCTCCCACACACTGGGCCTTGCAGAGTGCCTGACGGTAAGTCACTTGTCTGCTGAGTCTCAGCATCCTCATCTACCAAATGTCCGCACAACCCTTCCCTTCCTTCGACCTCACAGGGTTCTTAGGAGGATGAATTGACCCCTGAGAGCAGCAAGCCCAGAGAACGGGCATCACTGTACTGTCTGTCCTCCTTATCCATGGGTTCTACATCCATGGATTCAACCAACTGCAGATCAAAAATATTCTAAAAAGACAAATTGTACTGAATATATACAGACCTTTTTCTTGTCAATATTCCCTAAACAACAGAGTATAACAAAATTTACATAGCATTTACATTGTATTAGGTATTGTAAGTAACCTAGAGATGATTTAAAGTATACAGGAGGATCTACATATATTATAGGCAAATACTATGCCATTTTACAAAAGGGACTTGAGCATCCCTGGATTTTGGTATCCTCAGGGAGTTCCGGAACCACTCTCCCATGGATACCCAGGGACACCTGCATATATGCCCTGCAATCTCCACCCCCCAGGTTCAAGCAATTCTCCTGCCTCAGCCCTGAATAGCTGGGATTATAGGCATGCACCACTACACCTGGCTAATTTTTGTATTTTTAGTAGAGGCAGGGTTTCACTATGTTGGCCAGGCTGGCCTCAAACTCCTGACCTCAGGCGATCCACCCACCTCGGCCTCCCAAAGGGCTGAGATTACAGGCGGGAGCCACCGTGCCTGGGCTACGTGTGTGTCTTCTGGGGAATGGTCCAAGCATTCATCAGCTTCTGAAGACCCAAGACTCAAAACAGGTCAAGAACCACAGCTCTAGATATTTCAGAAAATCCCAAACTAGTACAATATCTAAGAGATAAAGCACACCGTGGGCAACACAGTTGACTCTTCCTCTCTAGTCTATCTGAAATACTCCTACCAAAGACTGCCTTTGTTACGCCAACTCCACACCCAAGGACCTACAGTGTTACCCTACTGCAGATAGCACTGGGCCCAGCTCCCCTGCTGGGCATCTAAGGCCCTACAGCAGCACGCCCCAACTGCACCAGTGTCCAGTTGGGCTCCCCACTTCACCCTGCCTGAATCCACACACACCAGGTCCGGTGCCTCTCCAGGCTTCAACCGCACGTGTCCTCTCTGCCTCGGCAAGTCCTGCTTATCCCTCCCACCCTGCCCTTGCCTCAGCTCCTCCTGCAGCCTCCCAGCAACAGTACAGGAATCACAGGACATCAGAGCTACATGGAGCCTCAGAGATCAGGCTGGGAAACAAAGCTATGGGGAAGAGGAACTTGCCCAAAGTCACCCAGCAAGTCAGTGGCAGAGGTATAGTGAGAGCTAAGGCTTACAGACTCACCATCCAGTGCTCTGTCGCACTGACCTCCCCCCTCTCTGAACTCTGGAGGAATAACAATGACTAGAACCACAATTTGGCATTCCCTGAACACCTGTGTACTGGTGTTAGTGCCATATTATTATTATTATTATTTTTTTAGATGGAGTCTTTCCTCTGTCGCCCAGGATGGAGTGCAATGGCCCAATCTTGGCTCACTACAACCTCCGCCTCCTGGGTTCAAGTGATTCTCCTGCCTCAGCCTCCTGAGTAGCTGGGATTACAGGCATGAGCCACCACACCCAACTAACTTTGTATTTTTAGTAGAGACAAGGTTTCCCCATGTTGGTCAGGCTGGTCTCAAACTCCTGACCTCAGGTGATCCACCCGCCTCAGCCTCCCAAAGGGCTGGGATTACAGGCATGTGCCACCACGCCCGGCCATTAGTGCCATGTTCCAACAACAGGAAATGCTGCTGTTTCAACTCGGCATCCATTCCCTCGCTGCCTCTTTCCACAAAGAAGCTGAGGTGGCAGATGCTGCTCTATTTAAGGCTCATGCAGTGCTTCTCATGCCTGCAACTTCTGCAGACTACAAGCTTCAGAGCACAGAGAGGGGCTGTGTTTTCTTGGCTCAGTGGCTCAGCAGAGACAGGCACTCTGTAGGGCTGCTAATGAGGAACTCAAATGAGCTAAAGTTACCTGTCCAAAGTCATAGAGTAAAACACTTTCTGAGCAGAGGATCTTGCCTCCATGGCCAGTAACTCAGAGCCCTCAGGGACAGAACAGGACAAAGGAATGGAAGGTTCCAGGAAGCAGAGCATAAAGAACGCTTCCAGAGCTGCCTGAGGCAGTGGTGAGCCTCTCAACATGGAAGGCATGCTAGTTAACTGGACAGCCACCTGGGGGGGCCTGGCACTGGGGACTGACAGGTACACGGGGCAACCAGTGAACACAAGCACATTTGTCAGCCAAACCTTTGTGAAACCTTTGTTTGCCAAACTTCTGTGAAAGGAGGCAGCAGGGATCAACATATCAGTGAAAGGTGAGAGCACTTATTGCTTGCATAACGACAGTTTAAGAAAAAAACTTAAAAGTGGGAAGGAAGGGAGAAGGTAGGAATTTAAGACCTTTGAAGAATCTTCCAGACTTTTCACAATGGTTCTCCAATAAGTCTGCCATTTTAAGAAAGAACAGAAGGAGATATAGTTAGGGTAAAGGCAGCCAGTGTTACAAGGTGTGGAAGGAGGATGCTGCGCAGGCGCCCCACAGCTGTGCGAGTGTGTGTGTGCGTGTGTGTGCATGCGTGCATGTCAGTGGAAAGTTTAACCTCCTACCTATGTGCTCCCTAGAGGGAGCCAAGGAGGGACAAGAGCTTGCACAAAGAATAAATAACCTGTCTTACAGGGCCCTGGGCCTTCCTGGCCCTTCTTTCTCCCCGGGGTTGGGAGCCCACAGACCCAAAGCGCTGAGTCATAGGGTGTGGAGATGCCTGGCCCCTGGCAGAGGGCAACAGGCTTTCACAATGGTCGGGTGCCTGTATGCCCCAAGTCGGTAAAGTCACCAGCCCAGGAATTTGCATATGTGAGCGAGAAGTGTCCCCTGCTCCTGCCCCTTGTGTGTCCCCAAGTGACTCCAGGGCACTCAAGGGATCTGAACAGGTCTTGTGCCTTTCACATGGTGGCAGGTGAAAAGTCAGAAAGGGGGCTAGCAGGTCAAGCCCGGGCACTTGCCCGTCCACTCACCATTACATTGGCATGGCTGCTGCTCTCTGGCGGAGAATTCTGCTCTTCAGCAGAGACCACTTCAAATTCAGAGGAGGTGCCCTGTGCAGAAAGGGAGTTAGATGTTGCCAGAGAAGAAAACAGCTTGGCCCTCCTCTCTGCAGCTGTGAGCTGCAATGGGGACAAAATCTGTTCCCACTTGGAGTTCACAGGGGATGTTACATATCATCTCACATGAGGTCACAAAGCAAGGTTGCCAACAAGCCCGTCGTAACCCTCTGTGTCATATGAGGTCATATCCCCTCAACGGCCAATCCTCTTCTGTAGAAGAGAAGTGGGACTAGTTGACCTTGAACCAGCAGCACTTTAGGCCTGCATTTCTTTAAGGCCTTGCACTTTTTAAATGCTTTCATGAGCTCCATTATTTCTCAAAGTGACCCATGGAGTGGGTCAGAAGGCTTATATCCTCTTTGGAAAGATGAGGAAACTACAGTACACAGTTGGTTAATGGAAAAGCAGGGACTGAGCCCAAGATTGCAGATCCAACATTCCTGTTATGGCCCCAGAGCTGTCTCTTAGGCCCAGATGTCTCAGATGGCAGGTGTTACAGCCACCACCAAGCACAGTCCTGTGCTCGCCTTCCCAAGCCAGTCCTGGGGATCCCAGAGGAGTTAACTGATCTGAGAAAGATCAGTTTCCCGGCACTTTGGGAGGCTGAGGCAGGAGGATTGCTTGAACCCAGGAGTTTGAGACCAGCCTGGGCAGGATAGTGAGATTCCACCTCTCTTAAAAAAAAAATGTAGTTGGGTATGGTGGTGTGTGCCTGTGATCCTAGCTACTTGAGAGACTGACTGAGGCAGAAAGGTTGCTTGAGCCCAGGAGGTCAAGGCTGCAGTGAGCCATCTTTATGCCACCACATTCCAGCCGGGATTATAGGCATGAGCCACTGTGCCCAGCCTGTAGAAGATGGTTTCTGAGCCCTCTTTAAGAATGTGAGCTCCATGTCACGTCTGTCTGTTTTCCTAGCACAGTGCAGAGTCAGTGATACTTAACAGTACGCAACTTAGTGAGAAGAATTCCTTGTACATATCAGGGTCTTCCTGGTAAGTTTTAACTATGACCTTCATTTCAAAATGGGGAGGCTGAGGCCCCAGAGAGCTTGAGATGGACTTGCCCAGTATCACACAGCAAGTCAGAACACAGTTTCTTGACCTCAACCCTCTTTCTTCATGTTCTTGTATCTGTCAGCAGGACCTTGAGGTCCAGACAACCTCTACCCATGACTCCAAATAAAACTCACACTGGCTGGAGGCTTCTGGACTGGCGATGGCTTGTCACTGGGGCATGTAGGGGCAGTGGGAGGTGCTGTGACATTTGAGTCCTTTCCTAGGGAATCAAGAGAGCACAGATTAACTGACTGGGAAGGGGAGAAGCCCAGGTACCACCCTCTCAAAAACAGTCCTTGCCAAAGGAGTTCTCAGACAGAGTTCCCCACTTGAGTCTGGGAAAATGGGAGGTGGTCTCATCAGGGCCAGGTAGTCTGAGAAAATGGCGTGCCCTGGAGTGATGGAGCAGAGCCTGAGCAGAGAGACAGTGCTCCCTAGGCTTACTGGGAAAATCCCAAGCTGGCTGCTGTTCCTTGCTGCCCTGGACATGCTTCAGTGATAGGGACAATTATTTACAATTAACAAAGTCTTTAAGTATCTATTATCCCAGCCATTCTCATAAAAGCCCTATATCCCCATTTTAAAGGTAAGGAAACTGAGGCCTGGGAAGGTCATCAACATGCCCATAGTCACACAGCCAGCAACTGCAAACTCAGGACTGAGACCTGGCTCTCCCTCCCTGACTTCCTATGGTTCTTGCTGCAGGGAGCTCCTTAAAGGTAGCTTCATTTCTCACTTTGGAGAGTGGAACCTGACACCAATCAGGAACTCAGGAGCACTGCTGAATGGGCAAGCAGAGGCTGGAAACACCCACTGACTGCAGCACAGTGGACTCTGAGACCATCACTTTCCTCCAATTGTCCATTCAGCAAATGCAACCACCCGTCCAATAGAAGGCTGACATATTGGCCTGGGCCAGACACCACACAGTAGAGCTGCAGTAGGAGCCATCTGAGTCCAGGTGGGGTGGGGATCATTTCCATCCTGGTCCCAGACTCTGCCCTGGACTTGGAGACATGCCAGAGTAATGCACACACTCTGTATGCATTGGTAATGCCTCATGGGACTTCAACCCCAAGTCACAGTCACCCTTTCCTTTAACAGGCAGCACACGTAACCTTACACCTGAAATATGCTGCAGCAGGCTGACAGGCAAGCCCAGCTTCTTCCCTGGGCCTCAGCTTTCCTAATTGGAAAATGGAAGCACAGGGCATGACCAGGGAGCTTTCAACTCATATGCCAGCTCCAAGTGACAGGGAGTAGCTGCTTGGAGGGCTATGCCTGGCACACAGTAGCTGCTTGTTAAATATCTGTTCACTAAACATGTTGATAAAGGCTCCAAGGCCACAGGGCTGCAATGCAGTCAACTGTTGTGATCTATTACTCATGTCTGCCGGGGCCCTGGGAGTGCTGAGTCATTGGCTATTTTTAACAAGATGTTTTGAAGTCCCTTCCAAATCTGACCTTCTGGGGGATGCTACAGCCAAAACACGAATGGAAGGGTAGCCTGGGCCTAAGGATAAACCAGGGGATGTGGGTTTTGGCATAAGAAGGGAGTTCACCATGAAGGATCTGGGCAGTTTAGGGTACAGGGAAAGTCAGAGGTACCCAGACTCCTCTTATACCTGTGAGCTCAGCCAGGGGGTCGAAAGAGCCCAAGGAGGGAGAAGGTGGTGGCAGCAGCTCGTTGTCCTTCACTAGCTCCTCTGCCTTCTGCCGAAGCCTGGCCGCTTCCATCTGGGACTCTTCCAAAAGCTCCCCTAGAGGTATTGGGGAAGAAGGAGCAAAAGCATTGACTCAGCTCCAAGCGCTGCTTCTCCCCACCCCAGGCCCCTAACCCGCTGCTGCCTGGCTTCCGAGGCTCCAGGCCCTGGCCTTCACTTCCACCATTGCTCTGTGGGCCTAGTGGGACAAACTACGCTGGCCCACCACAAGAAACAGGCTAGAGTAAGGAAGAGGGCCCAGCAATCGGGGGACATAGGAGCAGAAGGAATCTATGAGAAACTCCTAGCCCCCTGCATTCTCTTTCTGCCCCACTCCCTTCACACCCAGCCAGGGGACTCCACAGAAAGCGAGGGGCTCTCCACCCTACTACCATAGCACCCCAGGCTACCCACAGCCTGACCTGGGCAAAGGGCTGCCTGCAGGGTAGAGACCCTGGATAATCCCAACCAGCCCTCCAGGCCTCCACGTTCCTTCTCCCACAAGCAGAAATGGAGAAACTTCACTCCTCCCTCCCCAGTCTGCCAACCCGAGTAAGGGTCTGCCAAGCGAGGAGAAAGCATTTGAAAAACCAGAGAGCTACGCTCCCCTCTCAAACCTGAGACTAGAGAAGGGAGCGGCAAGGCAAAAGAAGAGCTTCAGGAGTTTGGAAGAAAGAGAGCCCCCTCCGGATGGGGAAATCAGTGAAAGCCTTGCCTGGAGGAGAAGGGGGCACAGCAACTGCGTGCTGATGCACAGGGACAGTCGGTCACGTGGAGGGAGATGGGGGTGTTCTAAAGTGGGGACAGCTGGAGCAAGAGCCAGGAGAAGAGAACTGGGCGCAACCGCCTGCTTGCCTCAAGACAAGCTCTGCTCCCTGTTCCAACACTGGGGACGCGTGCCCCAGTTGCCCTCGTGATGCTGGCTCTCCCCACCTCTCTTGCCTCAGGAAGAGGAGTCCATTCTAATTCCATGTCCACCAACTGGGCCTTCCAGCCCCTCTCTATCAGCCCACACCTCCCTCTTGGACCCTCAAGGTACCTGAGTCCTGTCATCCTCGTTTCGGGGTGCTGGGGACTCAGGGCTGAAATACTGTCACCGTGCTACATGGTGCAGAGAGACACATCTGTGAGGCAGGAGCCACCAGCGCTGGGCCAGGAGGGACAGGGGATGACTTGGGCAGAGGCATATGCCAGCTGCATTCTCTACTGCTCGTGGAGGGGCTGGCATCATAGGCTGCAGAGAGGGGTGCTCGCAGGGAGGGGACGGGGTCTGCTTTACCTAACATCTTTATCCCTTGCATTTTTTCCTTCAGCCGGGAATTCTCCTTCACTAGGCGCTCAAAAGCTGCAGATGCCTCTCCTGAGGGCACGCTGCCCCCAGGGTCGTAGATCCGGTACGGTCCTCTCCCTTCCATGAGGGTAGCTCAGCCCCTGCCGTGGTGCCCGCCTGGCTGTAAGGACAACAGCAGCATATCAGCAGGCTGGCCAGGCCATGGGGGCATCCTTTGTGGGAAAGCTCTAGTCTGTCAATGCCCCAGAAGGCAGTCCCCGACTTTAGGCTGGTCTGACCATACTATAGCAAAGCAGGACAGTCACCTCCTTTGATTTAGACACTTTGCCTCTACTAATACAACCTTAGAATGTGATGAGTTTCTTTCAGCAGCCTCAGTGCACTGCTGGCTTGTTTGGAATGGGAGTCCAAATAAACGGGAGGGTGCAACGTGGGATACAAGAAAGAACCTGGATATGGAATTTAAAAATCTGAGTTCAGGTCCTGTGTGTGAGGTCCAGAAGAACAGGAATGTCATCTGTTTTGCCCATCATTGCATCCTCAGAGCCTAGCACAGTATTAGCTATCATTTTGCCCAATAAAGGCTTACCCAATTAATGGCCTAGCCATTAATTTACTGTGGCATTGTGGGCAGTCCCTTCCCCTCTCTGAGGAAGGGAAATGAAAGTCTTAATTCAGTAATCTTTAAAGTGAAATGCTTATACCCTAAGGGATAAGCCAGTCAACCCAGTCCCAAGTCCCATTTATATGTATGTCATCTTCTTTAAAAAAAAAAAAAGAAGAAGAAAAGAGAAAACACCCTGACTCATATGTAATGCACTGTAACCTTCCTCTGTGAGTCTCACATCATGCATGGTCTGTCCCTTGCAGTTCTAAGGAACAGGCAAAATTTTCATCAAACCACTGTCTATTTGAGCAGCAAGTTTTTTTTTTTTTGTAATTAATCTGTTCAATTTCATCTGCTTTATTTCATTTGAAACCACTTACAAAAGAGGATTTTAGAATCCTAGCTCTGTGGCTTAGCAGAGAAGCTCTCTGTCCATTCACTCATCCATTCAACAATTACTTATTGAGCATACACTCTGTGCTAGGCACCAATCTGGGTGCTGAGGAATTATAGCAAACAAAACAGGCAAAAGTCCTTCATAGAGCTTACAGTCTAGTGGTGAACACAGAGGAGAGTGGTGGGGAACACAGCATTTCAGGTGATCAAAAAGTCTATGGACAAAAATGTAGCAGGGAAGTGTGGGGCAGGGAATTTCATTTTAAATGGAGCTGGCATGAAAGGCCCCGTGGAGAAGGGGCTATTTTAGCAAAGACTCGAAGGAAGTGAGGGAGCCAGCCATGAGGACATCAGAAGGAAGAACATTCTTGGCAGAGGGAACAGTAAGGACAGAGGTCCCGAGGCTGAAACACAGAGCCAGCCTCCAGCCCTCCAAACAGCTCTCTCCAAGGCCTCCACTGGGGACCTCAGAAGGGCTTGGGGGCTGGCTCCCAAGGTCACCACCCCCAAGACAAAAACTATTTCATCAGGAATCCTCAAAGACCCTTCCAAGTCCACACCACGCTCAATGAAAGATGAGAGTGAGGAAGATGAACAGCAACACCACCATCCTTGAATCAACTCCTTGCCAGACACTGCATGAAACGCTTCAGTCAGACAATCTTGGCAGAGCTGCACAGTCACTCTAACATGCATACTAATGTCAGCTGCATTTTATAAGGGAGAAACTGAGGCTCAGGGAGGTTAAGTGACTCAGCCATGACGACCCGGCCAGTAATGAGAGCCAAGATGCAAAGTCAGTTTTGCCTGCTGTGACTCTAACCCCCACCGTACTCACACAGACAGGACACAGAGCCAGAGGGGCAGACAGGGAGCTCAGGTCTGCTGGCAGCACCACGCCATCAGGTCACCTCTGGGCAGTCTCCCCTTCCCTGCAGCATGAGAACCAAGAAGGACCTTTCCAAGAGGGTCCATAGGATGGGATGGGCCAGAAAGAAAAACAAAGTTCTGATGAGCAGGACCCCCTCCCCCAAAGGCTGACAAATACAAGATGAACACACCGTGCAGGAGGCACCCACGCCCTGCTGAGCCCGACAAGCAAAGGACAGCTACCCACACACCCATCACAAGCCATCACCCGGCTTAGGGGTGACTTGTTTTTATCCTGAAAGGTCAATGTTCTGCAGCAAAGCACAAAGTGCAGATGTTTCCATTAAACTAAGAGACAGTGTGGGGGCAGCACTTTGCACTGTGACTGACACATAGTAATCAAAAATGTTGGCAGATGTGGGGGGTCCTTCCTCTCTGCTCACCTCTGTCCTCAAGAGCCTTGCCACCTGGCATGGCATGTGTCTGACTGGTGTGGGCATTGCCCATCTGGCTGAAAACTTTCTGAGGCAGGAGCGTACTTTGTGCATCTTGGTATTCCTGTTGGCAGCACAGGAGGGTGAGCCTTCCTTGACAGCTGCTTAGAGTTCAGAAACAGTGAAACAGAGGGCTAGAAGGGACCTGGAGCCACCTTGCATGACGAGGGCAGCAGTGTCCTCGTTCCTGTCCACCACTACGCACACGCCCTAAGTGGCACTCATAGCCAAACCCCACGTGAAGGCATGGGCAAGTTTTTACTCAATGTCTGCCTTGCCCCATAGATTAATGGCTGCATGAGGACAGGAAGCGAGTCCATCCTGTGTGCCAGGGTATCTTCAGAGTGGCCCAGAGGAGAGCCTCGGCAAACCTCGAATTCAGAGAAGTCAGACTGAAGGGACCCAAGGAGCCCTTGACTCTGACCCTGCCTCCTGCAAGGCATGTCCGACATCCCAGAGAGCCTAACCCTGACTCCCTGAACAGATGCACTTAGACACCCATACACTTCTAGAATCAGGGCTGGGCCAGCCACGCTCCCTCAGAGAGGCCCAGATGTAAAGCCAAGGGACAAAGCAGGATGCAGGATGTGGGAACTGAAACCCACCCCACGTCCTCCAAAACACACAACACTCAGTTTCTCTTGGTGCAGGGGAGTCAACAGGGAAAAGCGTTCATGGGAAGCAAAAAGGGGGCAGACAGCCACGCTGCCCTACTTTAGCCTCAGGGGGCAGAGCCTGGGGAGAAAGAAAGGCAGTGGGCAGAGGAAACGCAGGAGAAATACCCTATTGTGGGAAAACTCTCTCTGGATATCAGAGGAGCCACTCCCAGAGGGCCTGGACTTCTGGAGGAAAGAAACACGAAGAGGGAAACAGGGAATTTCCAGGTCCTGCTGACCTCATGCCCAGATGGTCAGCAGCAGTCTCTGGATGACCACTGGGCCGACAGGAACTCTCCTTCTGATCAGTGATGTTTTTATAACCTCTCCTTGAGAGAGGACTCATTCTCAGGATGACAAAGCTGGAGGGGAATCTCCAGGGGCAATGAGGTGAATCCCGCATTATCAGGTGGGAGAGAGAGATGTGCCCAGAAACACTCAGTGGATGAGGGGCTGCGTTAGAACATGACGATGGCATGTGCTCCCGTCTGCTGTCCACAAACCGCAAGTGTGTATGGAAAGGGGAAAGGAAGTACTGACCACTCCCCTCCAGGTGGCAGTATCTAGAGTTCAGAGCCCAGGAGTGCCTGGCCATGAGCTCAACCGATCCTCATCACGGCACAGGCAGTGCAGCAAGTCTGGGCCCTGAGCAGGGAAGGCCAAGATTACAAAGGAGTCAGGACAGAGCTGGGACCAGAAGATCTCTGCCCTCCCTCCAGGCTGCCCACACGCCATCCTCCATTTCCCTTCACAGCTTCTCGTGGAGTTCCGCAGCCACCTGGCCTGGTTCCAGAAACTACAATTCAGCAGGTGATCCAACAGCAGTGGGTCTCCAGGTCCCGCAGAAAGGGGACAAAAAGGGACACAGACAGACAGCAGGTCAGGCAGCGACAACAGAGGGTGAAGATGGAAGTGACGCTCCTGAAGAAGAGGGGTGACAAAGACTACATTCACAATTAAATTTACATTCCACTTTTGCACTGAAATGCTTTGGTCTGTCAGATTATCTTGCCATTAGCCATGTTTTGGTGGCTGGGTAGGGGGGTGGTTCCAGACCCCCCCAAATGATATTCACTTGCATAGCCACTAACATTTGCAAATTGCTTCAGGTATCCCAAGCATTGCTTTTTTCATCTGATTTTCACAACAGCCCTGGGAAGAAGGCAGGGTTGGTACCTGCCTGATGGATAAGGAAACTGAAGTCTAGCTTGGGGACTTAATTAGCCCAATTTAATGCCTCTGGTTACCAGCTGCATCCTGGGGCCAGGTGTCCCTGCGACCCTGGAGCAGATGATACCCTCCCTGGCCCAGCAAATCTCTGGTACAGGGAGGTGGAAGGTCATGGAGGCCGACACCCACCACCCCAGCAGAGGCGAGGGCTGCCAGGGATACTGGCAGGTGGGCTGGTAGAGGGGGTATAGGGAAGGGGTCTCCAGGAAAGATGGCACAGAACAGAACGTCAGAGAGGCCTGTCCTAGTGTGTACTCTGCTGTGTATGGGACCACGGGCTCGTTCCCTCGCATGCAAGGGGAGGAGCATGGGCCACAAGGAAACCGGGTGATGGCTAAAGCTGGCCTCAGGATCAGGACACCCAAGCAACACAAGGTAGCAGCAAGCTGAGGACAGAGAGGGAGCCAGCACCCCGGAAACATCACAGCCCCGGAGGCAGGAAGAAAGGTCCACACAGGGCAGGTGCTCAAGGCCAACTCTGCAAACACGAGGCCTGAGAGGGTGCCTCACCTGTAACTAGCCTCAGCTCCGTCCACCCTGTGGGCTGTGAGACCCTGGACCAGTCATCCACCTTTCCTGAGCCTCAGTTGCCTCATCTGTAAAACAGGAGTAATAATAGAACCTACCTGATATAAGATCAAAGAAATTAAATGAAACAATATGTGTATAGTTGGAAGGGAATTCTCACTTTCTGCTTTATGCAGTACTTTTTGATTATCTGATTTAACAAGAAACATCTTTGTTTTATAAGATCTCCAAAATAATCAGACTATAGAGTAACTAGATCAGTATTTGGCACACATCAGGTGCTTAATAAAAGGCTGAGGCAACTCCACAACTGTGCCCAGATGATCTACGGGCCAAGGCTCCCCTCTCCCCACCGCCGCCCCTGTGTTCCCTCCTTTAACAGGGTATTTTAGGCTCTTGAGTCAGCTCAGTAAGCTAGGTTCTGGCCTCCACTTATTTTCTAGTGACCTGCAAATCACCATTTAACTGTGGTTAAGCAGGGTGCCTGGGCACACCATAGCTAGTGGAGACATAGCTATAAGAAGCCCTTGAACCACAATACCACACTCACCAACGACTGGGAATCTGAGCCTCATTTCCTCTGTTGTAAAGGGGAATATCCTGCAATTCCACCCAAGGATGAAAGGAAGTGAGACGCAGTGGTATCACATTGCACACGTAAGCAAAAAATTTTCCTCATATTTGTGTTATGATGACCTCCAGTCCTCCCCCACCCATTTCCAGGCTGGGGAAACTGAAGCCTCAGGTCCATCTATGTTGGATTTTTCAGGCAGTGAAATCACTCTTTTCGATATTGTAAATGGTGGTCATTCCATATTTGTCCAAATCCATAGAACATAACACCACCAAGAGGGAACCCTGATGTACACAGTGGTGTCAATGTAGATTCATCAACTGTAACAAATATCTACCACTCTGGTGGAGGATGTGGATAACGCGGGAAGCTATGCCTGTTGGGGGTGGCGGGTGCATACGGAAAATCTCTGTACCTTCTTCTCAATTTTGCTGTGAACCTACAACTGCTCTTTAAAAAATAAGGTCTTTAATTTAAAAGAGAAAAGTACCAGGCTGGGTTCTCCTGATGGCTGTCAGGTTCATACATCAGTGAGGACACTGTGATAATGTGGGATAATGTGTATTCAAGGACCCCACCTGGCATCCTCACCAATAAGGAGCTCAGACTTAATTCATCCATCCTTGCAATCAGCTGAGCAGTAATGAAGCTGCAGGCATGGAGTCTCATATAAACAGCTGGGGCTCCGGAACTATGGGAGCTACTCGAGGTACACTAGAGCAAACATCTTAACCCTCACCAGGCCTCAGTCACCTAAAGACAGTGAGCTGCAACAACAGTAATAATATAACATGAGGGGTTGCACTGGACAATCTTTAAGGCCCCTTCTCGTTCTAACATTTCAGAATCTGAAATTTATTATTACTACTTTTCTAACCTTCTAAGCTTAAGAAGGCCTCAATCCCCAGCTCCAATCCCTTTTAAGGCCCAGGTGGATTTCTCTAACCCATCAGTACTCCCATAAGAGCTTGCATGGGTGCTGTCCCCTACCTGAGAGCAGTCAGAGACCCTCAGCTGACGTCCACAGCCCTGTTCCAGGTCCCTCCTGTCTAATTTATACCAGGCTCCAGCTGAGCCTGATCTGGGTTCCTCAAATGGCGCACATCTTCCCCTGTCCTTTGTCTTCCCCTCCCTGAGTCACACACAAAGGAAGCCCCACCGTCTCCACTCAGTCTCTGAGGCCCAGGCTACACACACCCACTGAACACCTAGGCCAGAATTCATATTGCAAAAGAGAACTCCAGAGCACCTAACTAAAGCTGGAGAGAGGGTGATAGTTCATTAGGTGCTGCCCTATGCCAGGCACTGGGCTGCATCATAACTCACATGACCTCATTTTCTTCTCACCACACAGAGATGGAAATTATCATCCATGCTTTCCAGCAAGGAAACCAGTTGACTCGGCTAAATGGATGAGGAAGTAGACTCAGAGAAGCTAAGTCATTTGCCTGAGAACACAGAGCTGGTTAGTGGTAGAACAAACAATGCAGCCTCAATCTGTCAGATTCCAATGCTGGTGCACTGTCCACTGCTCTGCACTGCCTGACACTGTTCTCCAGAACATGCGTCCAGTCCTAGCCACTGCCTTTATATGTCTCTAGCTTTATATGCAACCAAGTGGCAGTCTGCCTTTCATCATCTGCAGTCAACAGGGTTTAGAATCTCAGGCTGGAAGGAAGCTAAGAGGACATTCCATCCTGTGCTTACCCAGTCCTCTGAGGAGCCCAGGGACTCCAGCTGGCCATCTTTAGAATCCAGATCTCACCAGCTTCCCCCTCAAAACAATTCCTGGGGCAGCCAGCACTGGCTATAGTTAAGCTGCTCCCAGTTCTGTTTCCGCTGGCCCTTGCTCTGCCCTCTGTGGTCCCCTGGAATAAGGAACAAGATGCCCCTCTTTGACATGTCGGCCCTGAGGACATTCAGAACCTGCAACCTTCTCCTGAAGGACTGGACACAACACTCCAGGCATGGTTTGCCTGACCAAATGCAGAGTGACTTTCATCTCCACCCTTTTAGGTATTATATTCCTATTGAGGCAGCCTTGGTACACATTTGCTTTTCTTACAGCTGAGTCACCCACTGAAGAATGTCCTTTCTCAATGACAACAACCTGCATGTATGCCTAACTGGTGAGAACAAAGTTCTTGTGTAGAAAAGTGTGCTTGAGGGCTGGGCGTGGTAACTCACACCTGTAATCCCAGCACTTTGGGAGGCTGAGGCAGGCAGATCACCTGAGGTCAGGAGTTCGAGACCACTGGCCAACATGGCAAAACCCCATTTCTACTAAAAATACAAAAATTAACTAGGTATGGTGGCATGTGCCTGTAGTCCCAGCAACTGGGGTAGGAGAATCACCTGAATCTGGGAGACAGAGGTTGCAGTGAGTCGAGATCACGCCACAGCACTCCAGCCTGGGAGACAGAGTGACACTCCATCTCAAAAAAAAAAAAAGTGTGTTTGAGGAGGTGCAAGTTACCTAAGAGGGCAGAAGTAACTGATGTATTCAGTAATCCCCTATCTAGGAGCCTAGAGATCTTTGCATCAGCACACACAGAAGCTGAACAAAGATGTGCACTGCCACATGCTTTATAATAGACATTTCTGCCAATCTTGAATGTTCATCAAGAAGGGGGCTGGTTAAACAAAACTACCATTCATTTGATGGAATACTATAGAGCCATCAAAAAGAATGGAGTAGACTGCTTTGCAATGATACAAAAGATGTCCATAAAATACAAAGCAAAGTGCAGCTTTATATGTGTAATAGGGTGCTATTATTTTCAAAACACACAACTATGTGTGTATGTGTGTATATACATATATATATATATATATGATACTCCCACCTCACATATATACATATATATATGTGTGTGTATTATACACACAGATATATATATGTATATATGTGAAATCTTATATGTGCATAGAAAAAACCTTGGAAGTCCAGGCCTTTGGGAGGCCAAGGTGGGAGGACTGCCTGAGCCCTGGAGTTTGAGATCAGCCTGGGCAAAAAGCAAGATCCTGTCTCTATTTTTTAAAAAATTTGCTTACATTAGCCGAACGTGATGGCACATGTCTGGAGTCCCAGCTACTCGGAAAGCTGAGGTGGGAGGATCATTTGAGCCCAGGAGTTCGGGCTACAGTGAGCTATGATCATGACACTGAACTCTAGCCTGAGCAACAGAGCATACTCTGTCTCTTAAAAAAAAAGAAGAAAGTCTCAAAGGATAGATACCAAACTGCTACTAGTAGACTGCTCTATAGAAGGACCTAGGTAAGGAAGTAAAATCAAAAGAAACTTTTATTTTACCTATGCTATTTTAACTCTTTACATGGGAAATCTAGTCCTGTTCTTACGCATTGAGAAAATGAATTTTTAAATATGGTAGGGACGGAGGAAGGGGAAAGGAAGGAGACAGAGGACAACTGTCATTTTTTTACTTTATACCTTTTGTACTGCTTGAGTTTTGGGGGGGTTTTCCCAATAATCATGTGTTATTTGGTAATGTTTTTAGAGGGAGACTTTAAAATACTTTTTTTTTTTTAATTTAAGTGAGCTGGGTGAAGTGGTGCATGCCTATAGTCCTAGCTACTCCAGAGGCAGAGGTGGGAGGATAGCTTGAAAAGACATTTTAACCCTGTAACTCCCCGGCCTCCAAGAGGTAAGATGCCAATTTTGGGGAATTCCACTTATACAAAATATGGTGGAAGAAGGGTTTCACAGATTCAAATCCCGGCTATGAATGAGCCCTTCCCAAATGACCCTGAGCAGGCCTCACTTTCTCTGTTTCTCCCTAAAGAAACGTGAGGACCAAGCAGAAACCATACAGTTCTCTGTAAACCTTAAAATGCTACCCAGACAGGAGCAATAATGGCCGTCAAAGAGCTAGAAAGAAAAAGGCTAGAGAGGGGTTGAGATACTCAGATAAAAGCCAAAGATGTCTTTTGTTAACAACAAAAGGCTGGAAGCTACCTAAAATGAAGAGGAAAATGAATAAATACATTGTGGCAATTTCCTATCAGGGAATACTATACAGCAGTGAAAAAGGAATGAGCCATAGCTGGAGATACAAGCATGGATGAATCTGGGTCTCGCTCTGTCCCCTAGGCTGGAGTGCAGTGGCATGATCTCAGCTCACTGCAACTTCCACCTCCTGGGCTCAAGTGATCCTCCCACCTCAGCCTCTCAAGTAGCTGGGACTACAAGCATACGCCACCACAGCCAGCTAATTTTTGTATTGTTTGCAGTGATGGAATTTAGCCATGTTGTCCAGGCTGGTCTCAAACTCCTGGGCTCAAGAGATCCACCTGCCTCTGCCTCCCAAAGTCCCAGGATTACAGGCATGAGCCACCGTGCCCAGCCTAAATAACATTTTTAAACATAAAAAACAATACTATGTGTTGTTTAGGGACACACACATTTATTAAAAAAAACTTTAAAGAAATGCAAGAAAAAAACTCACTAAATTCAGAGCGCTTGTTTCTTGTTGGGGGCTGATGAAGGGGACATTTCCGGTGACTGGAAAATGTGTTATTTCTTAAACCAGATGAGTGAGCACACAGGTGCCTGAATGCTACCCTTTGTATCTGAGAGATGCCTTAATTTTTCCTTTTCTTCTTTTTTACTGTATTTTTTGCTTTTATTTTTTTCTGCTTCAACTTTTATTTTAGATTCAGGAAGTACGTGTGCAGGTTTGTTACCTGGGTACACTGCATGACTGGGGTAGGACTGATGCCATCACCTGGGTACTGAGCATAGTACCCAACAGTTTTTCAGCCCTGCCTTCCTCCCTCCCTGCTCTAGTAGTCCCCAGTGTCTACTGTTGCCATCTTTATGTCCATGAGTACCTGATATTTAGCTCCACTTATAAGTGAGAAAATGAGAAAATGCAGAATTTGGTTTTCTGTTCCTGTGTTCAAGTGCTTAGGACAATATTTTCTAAAAGTCTATGTTGCCAATTTCCTGGGGACCAGATCAGGCAGGAGTTGCACCCGCAGAGACAGAAGTGGGGGTGGACAGGGACCAGGGCTCCTGAGACCCGGGCCAAAGCTGACTAGGACAAAGGCAAAGGAGGTGTGGCCTGAAGGCCAGCGGAGAGCCTGGTCAGTGCTCTGCAGAGTGGGTGGAGACTGAGCCAAAGGCCCTTGACTCATGGGGCAGTCCCACACCTGCCCTGGCCTCTTAGCCTTACTCTTTGGTGACACAAATCCCACAGCACCCACACACTGACACCCACTTCTCCCCCAACACACACACCCCTGCCTGGGCTGCCCGGTTTGTCCACTGTGTATGTGCTCCAGGACACAGAGCTCCTTCCTTTCAAGAAACAGCCTCAGGGTGAGATCCTTGGAAGAGAAGAGCTCAGCTCTGCCCAGAGAGCAGCTCTCAGACAAAGAGCCAGCTCTCCAGTCATCTGTTCCAATCGAAAGAGTGACTGTCCTGGGCCAGTCATGGGAAAATCATCAAGAACTTCCCGCAATGGTCATGGTGACTGCCAAGGTCTGTCTCTGGGGATTGGGAGCTGTGCTCCCCCAGAGAACAAGGGGAGTTGCTCCCAGCTGCCTTGTGCCTTTCTGCAGCAACTCTCTGGAGGATGCCCAGATACTCTCCCTACAGATGACCAGGGATAGGAGGGGCAGGCATTGCAGCACACAGGGGCATGGCGGGCATGTGGGGGCATGGAAGCAAGAATCTAGGAGGGCAGGCACACCAAGGCCTGGCCCAGAAGGAAACTAGGGGCTGCCAGAGCCAAAGAGAGGGTGACCCAATCAGTAGTTGTTACAGAGTTTTTAAGATGTGGAAGACAATGTTCTGAGATGCCAGAAAGTGAAAAGTTTTCAATCTGCAGCTGGGAAACCAAAGCCAGCAAAGGGGAACAGACGTATCCAGAGCCACATGGGACAGCAGTGGCACAGAAGGAATGCGTGCCCCATCCTCTGGTGGCCGATGCACACTCTCTTACCACACCATGCTACTGCTCAACCTCCCTCCCTCCCTCACAGTGGTCAGGTAAGCAATGAGGGATAATGATGGAGGTGAGAAAGGAAGAACCCCGGCTGACTTCGGCTCACAAAGAAACAAGTCTGGAACAACACTGGAAGGGATGGTATGAGGTGGAGAGTGCCCTGATCCCAAGGATCGGGGTCAAGCAGAGGGGTGCTAGGGCTGTGGAGGGAATTCAGGCCAGATGTCTTCCAGGCCCCTTCTACATCTGAGTTTCCACCACTCCAAAGAGACAAAGCAAAGGACAACTCATCCAGAGAGGACACAGCATGGTCCACAGGGTGGCAGAGGGTTGAAGGTAAGTGTCTCAGTCTGCTTTCTGCTACTACTCTGTTGAATATCACAGACTGGGCAATTTGTAAAGAACAAGTTTATTTAGCTCATGGTTCTGGATGATGATAAGTCCAAGGGCATGGCATCACCATCTGACAAGGGTCATACCAAGGTAGAAGACAGAAGGTAAAAACGAGTGATCGAAATAGAGTATTGGCCAAACTGGCCCCTTTTATAACTAACCCACCCTTGAGATAGTGACCTTAATCTATGGGGGCAGAGCTGACAATCCATTCATGAAGGCAGAGATATTAAGTTTCCAACATATAAACTTTTGGGAGACACATTCAAACCTTAACAGCAAGTTATCCAACGCAAAGAAAATCAAACCAGTCTCATCTTCTACTGGAATCCTGTCAACAGCCTCATGATTAGCATCAGTAACGATAATAGCAGCAACCATTTACTGAGCACTTACCACGCTGTTGGCCCTATGCTGAGTGCTTGCCACACACTGTCCCATTAATTCCCACTATTCTAGGAGGTAGCACTGATGTCATACAGAGCTGACAGGTGAGGACGCACAGGCCCAGAGTGGCAGACGCAGCACCTACCCAGGTCTGCCAAGCACTGAATCATGTGCTCTTCACCAGGGGTGCTCAATGAGCAGCCTGCACCAGCAGCATTGGCACCACCGCCATCCACTGGATCAGATGCTCTGGAGTTGCAGCCCAGCAATCTGTGTTTAACAACCACCCTCTACCTCCACCCCCAGGATTCCGATGCACGCTCAAGTTTGTGAACCAACTGTTCTGACCATCTCCCAATGCTGCTGAGGAGAAAAATCAACATTTCTATGTCTGGTATCAAAATCTTTTAAGGTCTTTCCCAGGCCAACTGGTCAATTCTCCCAACCTAGGAGGGGCTGATTCCAGATAGTCTCCCTGGTCTGCTAAGTTCCAGAAGAGACCCAGGCTCCACTCGACACTTTGTCATTTTTTTTTTTCTTTTAGAGATGGGGTCTTGCTATGTTGCCCAGGCTGGAGTGCAGTGGCTATTCACAGGCGCGATCCCACTACTGATCAGCATGGGAATTTTGACCTGCTCTGTTTCCGACCTGGGCCAGTTCACCCCTCTTTAGGCAACCTGGTGGTCCCCCGGTCCCTGGTGGTCCCCCACTCCCAGAAGGTCACCATATTGATGCCAAACTTAGTGCAGACACCCGATTGGCATAGCACACTACAGCCCAGAACTCCTGGACTCAAGCGATCCTCCAGTCTCAGCCTCCCAAGACTTCATCATTTTTTTAGGGCTTGATCTTGAAGTCACTTCCCTCCAGAAAACCCCCCCAGCCACCTGGTGCCCCCAAATTACTCTGCACTCCAGTTATACTCATGCCAATCTGACTCATTTGGCACTTACTGGCATATAATGCCTTTCAGGTAGCACACACAGCACATCTCCCCATTTGACCAAAAGTTCCTGGAAGGCAAAGCCGGCTCCTTATGCACCTGTACATCATGAACGCTGCACAGCACTGCACACGAGAGCCATCAGGAAATGATGCTTGGGAGAGAGCTGGGAGAGCAGACCCTGGTTCTTGTCCTGCCTTCTCATCTCTAGGCCTTAGATTCCTCATATGGGAAATGTGCCATTATTATACTCATTCATTGAACAAACTCAGAAGAGCCATCTACCAGGCACTTTGCTGCTGCTGCAGGGATACACACAGGGACTGAAGAGGTCCCTGCTCATCCCCTTTTATTCTAGGAAAGAGAAAGACAATAAACAAACACCACAAATGACAGTTTGCCAAACACTAAGTTCTGTACCTATGCTTTCTCATTTGCAAATAAACAAAATTCTTTCACAGCATAATACATGTATGAGAAAAACAAAATAGTAATGTGACAGAAAGTGAAAAAAGGGGCTGCTTTGCATAAAAAGATCAGGGAAGGCCCCTCTGAGGAGGTGACATTTGAGCTGAGACTTGATCGATAAGGAAAAACCAGCCATGGGAAAAGCTGGGGAAAGGTGTTCTGGGCAGAGGAAACAGCAAGTATGAAAGCCTCAGGATGAGAACAAGCTTGGCTTGCTGGAGGGAGAAAAGCGGCCCACATGGAGTGGCCAAATCACAGCGGGTGCAGGAGTGAAACAGTAACCAGTGGGTTGGAGAGAGAGGCAGACAAACAACCTCCTACAACACTGCCTCACTCAAATCAGGTCGGCCTGACCCAACCAGGACATCCGGGCCCCAAGTCACAGGCAGCACCGGGGCTAAAGGTATGAGTCAGACCCCACAGCTTCCTGGGGCCCCAAAAAACCTGGTGGGATATCCAGGGGCAGGCATCAACCCTCAACATGAGTGCTATGCCATACCTATGGAATACCCAAGGCTGGGAGACAAACATGGTTACAGAGGTTGTAGAACATAGCACACTCTTAGCGGCAGCTTCCAGAGGGCCATGATCAAGTGCTTCCATGAAGTGCCAGTCCCTAATCACATTATTTTCCCAGGACACAGCCAGGAGAGCAGCCTTGGTCAGTGGAAAGGAAACAGGGCCCAGGATTCAAGGGTTGCTAGTCTTGGGAAAGTCAACCTTCTCTGGGCCTCAGTTTCCTCATCTGAAAATTAAGGCTACTAATAGAGTTTTAGAAGATTAAGTAATCAGCACTTTGGGAGGCCCAGGTGACTGGATCATAAGGTCAGGAGTTCGAGACTCTGCCAATACAGTGACACCCCGTCTCCACTAAAAATACAAAATAATTAGCCGGGTGTGGTGGCACATGCATATAATCCCAGCTACTCAGGCGGCTGAGGCAGGAGAATTGCTTGAACCTGGGAAGCAGAGGTTGCAGTGGGCCAAGATTTCGTCACTGCACTCCAGCCTGGGCGACAAAGCGAGACTGTCTCCAAAAAAAAAAAAAAAAAGAAGAAGAAAGAAAGATTAAGTGAGGTCAGGCACAGTGGCTCACACCTGTAATCTCAGCACTGTGGGAGGCTGAGGTGGGTGGATCACTTGAGATCAGGAGTTTAAGACCAGCCTGGCCAACATGGTGAAACCCCCATCTCTACTCAAAATACAAAAAATTAGCCAGGTGTGGTGGCGGGCGCCTGTAATGCCAGCTACTCGGGAGGCTGAAGCGGGAGAATAGCTTGAACCTGGGAGGTGGGTTGTAGTGAGCTGAGATCGTGCCACTGCCCTCCAGCCTGGGCGACAGAATGAGACTCCGTCTCACAAAAGAAAAAAAAAGATTAAATGAGATACTGAATGTAAAGTACTATGCCTGGCACATAGTAAGCTATTAGCATTAGCATTATCAGTGTTTTCACTGGCTCAGTTTCTTCTGTTGGAAAATAGAGAGCACTACTGGGTTGCTGAGTTTGTACTAATTGATACTCTACCCTCCCAATACAATGCTACTTTCCTTTGTCAAGGATTTTTAAAAAAAATTCTGAGTCCCCTTTTCTGACCTCTCATCAGATGCCAAATTCCCCTCTATCACACCTCATTGTTTGGAAAATGAGTAAGTGCTGATTAAATCCCATTTTGACGGTACTGTGAAAAAAAAAATGATGCATTAGGAATCTACACATTTCCCTATACTGTCATTCCGCAAGGGGGTGGGGAAGGATGTTGCTGATTCTTCTGCATCATCCACAAAAGTCCCTCCCTCCCCCAACAAAACACAATCTCTCACCCACTGGCACAAAATTCCTTTCTGCTCCTGTACACACCATTAATGAATGTACAATGCACACGTGCACACAAATGTCTTACAGTGGAAAGCTCAGCCTTCAAACTCCATCCTGAGAACCACTCCTGGAAATTCATCTATTCTGCCCATGCACACAAAAGTCTCCAACAATGTGCATGCAAAATATGTTCAACTGAAACTATATAGTAGGAACTTCGGAGCCAAATGCTTTAGTTCAAATCTGACTTTGCAACTCACAGCTGTGTGACCTCAAGCTCCAAGTACCTAGGTTTCCTGAACTATAAAATGTTAATGTTTAGGATGGAAGCTACAATTAAATAAGTCTAATACGCTTATAGCGTTAAGATCAGCACTTGAAAAGCGCCCAGTAAGAATTATTATTTTCCTTCTCGTGACATATGCACACTGCTTCCACGACTTTATACGAAACTCCTGACGCCGCGTAGGCAGCTCGTATCCACACGACAGACACCCCTCGACTGCAGCAGCGTCGCCAGCGCCCGGAGGGTCTGCGCGCTGTGCAGCCGCCCCACGCCGTTCCCAGGCGCGCTGCCCAGCGCAGTGCGCACGCGCGCCCCCCACTAGCCCCAGCCCCAAGCAGGGAGTCCCCGCGCAGCCCAGGCTGGCCGCTGGCGGAGACGCCTCGAGACCTCGCGCGCCGGGCCCATGGGCACAGGCCATCTTCCCCAGCTCGCGACCCGCCACCGCCGAGACTCGGGACGATCCGGGCCCGGCATCCCTTCCTCCCCTCCATCCCCGCTACGGCCAGGCAGGCTTACCCGAGGACTGGGAGCTTGGGGACACAGCGCCCCGCTTGCTGCGTCCAGCCCCGAGTCCAGGGACGGGGCAGCGGCCCGGGCCAGGCTCCAGCACTCCTCGGGCTCCGGGGCGGGGGCAGTGGGACCCGGCCAAAGACTAGGAAGTGCCGGGGGCCGGGCTCGGCCGCCCCACCCCTGGGAAAGTCCCCGGAGACTGACAGGCCGCTCGCCCAATCGCGCCGCGCGCTCCGGGCGGGCCCGCGGCCACCAGGGGTGGGACCGAGCGAGGTAAACACAGGCTGTCCGGGGTTCCGGGGGCCCACAGCGTCTCAAGTAGGCCCCTTGGCGTCCTTCCTCTCGGGGGGCGAGCTCCCTAGCGCCAACGTCTGAGACCCGCGCGGCCCCTCGCTGCACTACCCGCGCCGGAAGCTGCGGGCGGAGGCCTGGGGCCACCTTAAAAGCCGGAATTTCACCGCGGAGACGAGCTACGGAGACCACCCAGTCCCTTCCTTGTGCCCTGGGGGAAATTGGGCCAGAGCAGGGAGGGGACCTGCCTAAGGGCACGTAAGCATTTGGCGCTAGGCCAGAGTTGGAGCTCAGGGGCCCCAGAGTTCCGTCCAGGGCGTTGCAGGACTCTTAGCAAAGCTGTAGAAATTCCTAGCTGAAAGGACCCTTAAAAACTCTTACCGCTAACATTTTTTACTCCAAACATTGTAAACGCTTTGCTCCAGACATTGTAGATGCTTTGCATGCATTCTCTTTTCACAAAATATTTGAGGCACAAAAAGGTTAGATGACCTCAGTTAGGGGCCGAATCAAGATTCAAACCCAGGTGGGCAAATCCAGAGGCCGCCTTCCACCCTGCTTACCAATATGTGGGCTAGATAATCCCAACAGACTGGGATTTCCTACACCAGTAAGAAACAGAAACTTGCTTTAAGGCTAGGAAAGCTTTTTAAAAGCTTATCCTTTTAGTTTCAAAAAGAAAGAAAGGTAAATTTTAATTCCAAGAAGTGGAAGGCCTAACCGTGGAATAAAGAATAGCTCTTTAAACTAAATATAGCTTTATGAAAAACCTATTGCAAAAGACACAAAACTTAGTCATTGACAGGCCCTCATCCTCAAAAAGAATTAGGGGAAAGGATTTGGGGAACTGTTTAATACACACCCTCATTTTACAGAAGAGAGACCCACCAATCAACTGTGACTTCGAGTGAACACACACACAGACATTCGCCCAAATTATATGTCTAATCCGGGATTCTCCTTAAGGCATTGTAACATCCTAGGGTTCCTTCAGTTACTTCAAAGGTGTTATCAAATTTTCAAAACTGTGTTCATTCCAGTTCCCTTTATGAAAAGAATTACACATAGGCCTTGATTCAGAAGGGAGGGAGGGAGGGAGGGAAAATGCAAGCACCAGAACACCAGCGTGTCACCACTGGGGGATCCTACAGAGAAATTGGGAATCGTGGCCTTGGTTCACTTAGCAGCTCCCATGCATCGTCTCCACCCGTCAGGCTCCCACAGGTCAGTTTTCTTCCTGCTCTCTTCCTATTCCAAACCCACGTCTTCTCCACCCCAACCCTCTACTCACTGAACACTGAAATTTACTTAAAAATGGCAGGTCTCTAATTACTTGCATTTTGTTGCCACACTATTTTAGCTGTTTTTGTAACATATCTGGCCTTAGAGAGCTGGGTAGACCGTATCATTTCTCAAAGTGCCCTCTGGGAATTCTCAAGCTTGACATAAAAATGTCACTCAGTCATCTTTTTTGTCTGATTTCCTGGTTCTGGATGCTTTTTTTTTTTAACAGTTGCAATTTGTGAGAAAAATCCTTTGTTCAAAGTCATGACTGCCCCCACCTCTTCCATTCTTTTAAGCCTTGGTTTGTCTTCAGGGCATTCCACCATGAGACAGGCCTTGGAGACCATTGATAACAAACCCCTATTTGACAGATAGGTAAATTGAGGTCTCTGTCTAGAAAAGGACTTGCTGTAGGCCACACTCGTTGAGTGATACAACCAGGATTGGAATCCAGGGCCGTGGCTCCCAGCCCTGTGTGCTTGGTCCACTGTACCATGTTGTCTTCACAATGACATGATTTTTCTTACTTTCTTGCAGAAACTCACCACTGTCATAAACACAGGCTGTGAGCTGAACTAATGGGATTCCAATTTCTACTCAGCCACTTACTACCTGGGTGGCCCCTCTAAGCCTCAGGCTTCTGTCTGGAAAATGGGGGATAATATACTATTTCTCAGGTGAGGCTACTCCTCAGGTGAGGCTAAATTGGATAATGCAAATAAAGCCCAAGTCTCAGTACACGGTAGGCATTCGAGAAATGATAGTGATGTGTAGATGTGGGTTGCAGGCGTCGCGTAGAACTTTGCTGTTAAACTCAGCAATGCAGCCTCACCAGGTTCCATCCCACCATACACATCCTCTGTGAGACCGTAGCCTCTTGGGGCATGGCAAGAATGGAAGACAGGCCCCGTAGCCTGGCACTGCCTGCTCCCCCTTGGTCTGGAAGGGGATTTCCAAGTCAAGAAGCTGGGTCTGACTGGGAGCGAGTGACTCAGGCAGGTGGCAACCTCTTGTTCTTCCAGAGTAATGACAAGCACTCGCACAAAGCCCCGCCCAGAAGGAGAATCAAACTGCCTCTGTTTTGTTTTATTTGGTTTTGTTTGAAAGCACACAACTTCTCAATCTCCTTTCTGCTACGCCCTCCTCCACCACCTCTACTGAGGTAGCTACAGAGTGAAATAAAAAATCCATCATCTATAACCGACTTAACTCTAAACCAAGTGCCAGAAGAGGGGCAGAGGTTGCATAATAAAAGCATTAAAAGATAACATGTATGGAGTATTTGCTGTGTACTAGCTAGCTCTGCGTTTTTATTCATAATTTGTCTCCCAGCCAGCTTATGAGGTCAGTACCATTATCATCCACATTTCAGATGAAACTGAAGCTTTGAGGTACTAGATGACTTGCCCAAGGTCTTATAGCGCCAGCAAGTAACCAGAACATGAAGATCCAGACTCTTAAACTCTTAACACTCTTAAGCATCATGCGCCAAAGTCTTGCCTGCTAGCAAGACATAGAACTCAGAATGCCAGGCTTGAAGGGTCTTTAGAAATGATCAACTCAGGCCAGGGGAGGCTGAGGCAGGCAGATCACCTGAGGTCAAGCGTTTGAGACCAGCCTGGCCAACATGGTGAAACTGCGTCTCTACTAAAAATACAAAAAATTATCCAGGCATGGTGGTGGGCACCTGTGATCCCAGCTACTCAGGAGGCTGAGGCAGGAGAATCGCTTGAACCCAGGAGGCAGAGGTTACAGTGAGCCGAGATCGCACCACTGCACTTTGTTGCCTGGGCAACAAAGTGAGTCTGTCTCAAAAAATAAATAAATAAATAATCAACTCAGTCTTTTCCTTGTAGGGCTGGAGCCACACCAAGGGCCAGAGAGGGGCAGGGACTTGCAAGAGGTCTTACATTGAGTTTGTGATTCATACTCAGAACAGAACCCAAGTACCCTGCTCCCAGCACAGTGCTATTTCCACATACCCTAGTGATGGGAAATGGAGCATCTAAATCAAGCACATGCCTCACTCTCTTAGGAGAATGAGTGAATCAGGGTCTTGGCTAGGGGAGAGTGGAACTCAGGGGGAGCAGCTAATGAACTGGAAAAAGAGCAGCCCTGGGTCCCTTCCTCAGACCCATAGCCTGAGGCAATCTCAGGAGTGTAAAGTCCTCCAGTGGATTCTGGGTACTTTTTGGTGCTGGGTGTATGTGTATATCAGAGAGATATTTTGGTGATATATAAATGAGATGATGTACGTCAAGCACATGATACTGACTAAAATTGTTCAGGCAATTGTGGCAGTTTTTGGTAAGAAGTAAATAAATGAGCAGAGTCCGTGGTCCCAGCTCCTCTCCACAGCCTAAGAAGACATTTTTGATTCTCTCTGTTCACCTCCCAAATACCTGCATGAGGAGGTAGTTGTATCCTCAGAAGTTTTCACATTGATTCAGCACCTTAAGGTGAATGAAACCGTTTCATACCCACACCTTGCCCATTTCCCAAGAGACCGTCATACAGAGGATAAGGTGTGGGCTCTGGCCTCTGGGCTTAAATCACAGCCCTGCCACTTACAACTCTTTTATCAATGTTTCTTTTATCAATGACATGAAGGCTATAACTGTGCCCAATTCATAGGGTGGTGACAATCAAATGCCACAGGACTTGGCCTTAGTGAAAGGTAGTGATGAGCATTATGATCATCAATCCTATGAGGCAGTAGGGATTGCTTCTCTCCTTTTCCCAGGAGGACCCCAAGGCCGGGAGCTGGAGAGCAGCTTGCCCCAGACATCACTGTCCTCTGGGGAGCTGCGCCTACAAGGCATTGAGACTGACTTTTCTCCAGGCTCTTTCCCATTTTCCCCTTTCTCTATCCCATCTATTTTCCCGGTGTCCCGGGGCCTGCCTATTACGCTTCAGTTTCTAGGGCACCACTGGAGGAGAGGAAAGGGCAAAGTGACACGGGGGGAAATTCCCAGCCTCATCACATACGTGGCCTAGCCAGGCCCCTCCCACGGTTCCTAGGAGCCCTGGGTCCCCCGACTCCAGCTTCTCTCACCCTGGCCTCTCTCTCTCCAGGTCAGGGTGTCAAGCTGGATCTGGGCTTGCATCCAGGGTTGCCCCTTGTCATCTTCCTGGAAGTAGGAACAAGTCAGCCAGGCCCAGCTCGGCCCAGCCTCTCAGGAAAGTAGACCCACAAAACCGGAGCATTTCCTAATCCCGGGAAGCCCTAACAGGGCCCTGAGAGCAATCCTCTTTCAGTCCCACCCACCTTCCTCCCTGTTCTCTCCCACACCTTCTTCTTCTACGGCCCCTCCCGGCTCTCCCTCCGTTCCTCTGTAGCCTGGAAGCCACTATCAGACTTGGCCTCTGTTCCTTGCCTCTCGTAGCCAGGGACTTCCCTGGGCTGTGACAAGATGCCTGGGGAAGGGATAAAGGGGGCCGTTTAGATGAGCCGGGCTTTCTTCATCATTCCTGGTTCCAGAGTTTCCTCATCCTTATGGTAACATCTATGGACCACTGAGGATACAGGAGTGGACAAATCAGACCCGCTTCCTGACCTCTCAGAGCTCCCAGACTCTGAAGAGCCATATGGGGCTATTTAAACATAAACAAGTAGAATTAAACTAAAATTAAATAGAATTTCTAAGGGAAAATCTGGACTGTGATCCAAGAGGAAGCTGCCTCAGCTGTGTCTGCCAGCCCTTTGCCCACTCCCTGTGCCCTGGGCTCTCTGTTAAAGGTTCCACCACAAAAGAGTCCAGCAGCCCTAGGAGCAGAGCAGGCAGGAGAGAAGCAAGAGATCCTTTTGCTCCAGTGTTAAGTGTTCCCCTCAGAGGCAGCATTGATTCTTGGTCTCTTCCTATCTAGCTGTAGACTATTAAAGTGCCCAGCACACACCTGTACCCTCCCCGTCAATCCACACTCACACACAAACACAGACTGTACACACACACACACAAATACACACAGTCACCAACTTACACCCACGCAGACACAGATACACTTCAGGGATCTGACACAACACAGACACACATTCTCACACACACAAACACCATCCATGTTCACACTTGCACACTTCCCTTTTCTTGAGGGAAGAAGACAAAAATAGGCCTTTTCTTTTCCCTTTGGAAAAGCTAGTAACAACTAGAAAGAAAAAGACTGGGAAGAAGGCAGAGCCAGAAGAAGAGGGGCAGGAAGAGGAATCGAGGTGGGGCAGAGAAGGCGGTGGAGAAGGGGGCTGGGTGAGGAGCAGGGGCGGGGAGCCCGAGACCTGGGTGGGAAGAGCAAGCTGGGCTGGGCGCAGCAGACCCTGGCTGGCAGGACATGGGAGGCCAGGTGGCTCTTGGCACTGAGCTGGGGGTGTCTGGTGGCCCCAGCACCCTTGTGCGGTGGGCCCTTGCCCCTGTCCTGGCTCTCCCATCCCCATCTGGTCACTCACCTGAGGAAGGGCAGGAGAATACGAGGGTGTGTGCACCGGGGGCAGCCGTCCCTATGAAGGCTCCTCGGCTCACTGTGCTTCTGCAGGAAGGAGGGCTGGGCTGAGCTGACTTTTAGGCAGGAGGGGAATTCCCCGAGATGGAGGAGCTGCTACCAGGCAGCCCCGCAAGGCCCAGCTGAGGCCCCATCCTGCCCCCTAGCAGAGCACAGGGCCCTTCTTTGTCAGTCTCCACCTGTCACTTCCCAGACTGGCTGTCCCATGCTGTGAATTCCAGAGAGTTGGAGGGTAGATCTGGGGAAGAGCTGGAAGCCTGATGCTTCCTCAGCTAGACTGGGAAGAGGCACTGGGGCAGGAGCTGGGGCAACCTGGCCTGGCCTCCCTGGGTTCTCCTGAAGATCTCCATTTCCTCCTTCACCTAAGGCGGGGGATTCCAGTGCTCAGGACCCTGAGGAAGCTCCCACCCTGTTCCTATCCCATCTGTTTCCATTGACTCTCTCTAAGGCTTCTCCATCCACAGTGAAGGAGAGGACCACTCCTTGCCTGGTGCATGCCGGGTCACATTTGGATGTCAAGTAAGGACTTAGAAACCTGCAGCCCAAGGAGTTCTGCACTGACCAGCTGGAGATCCTGAACAAGTCACCTGGTCATCCTGAGCCTCAGTGATCCCTGTTGTTAAAATGGGTTAATAAGTCCTACTTGGCCTGACTCCTGCCATTTAATGGTAATTAAAATAAAATGATGGGCCAGCACAGTGGCTCATGCCTATTAATCTCAGCACTATGTGAGGCCCAAGGCAGGCTTGAGCTCAGTAGTTCAAGACCAACCTGTGCAACATGGCAAAAACACTGTCTCTACAAAAAATACAAAAATTAGCTGGGTGTGGTGGCACTTGCCTGTAGTCCCAGCTACTCGGGAGGGTGAGGTGGGAGAATCGCTTGAGCCCAGGAGGTTGAGGCTGCAGTGAGCCATGATCACACCACTGCAGTCTAGCCTGGGCAACAGAGTGAGACTCTGTCTCAAAAATAATAATAAATTTAAAAATAAAATGATGGTTTGTAGACATCCTTTGTAAACTACTGACTGCTTTACAAACATAAGGTCTTTGTTCTCCATCCCCTGAAAAGTTGCCTGGGAAGGCGATGAAGAGGGCCATTTAGATGAGCTGGCCTTTCCTCATCATTCCTGGTTCCAGAGTTTCCTCATCCTTATGGTAACATCTATGGACCACTGAGGATACAGGAGTGGACAAATCAGACCCGCTTCCTGACCTCTCAGAGCTCCCAGACTCTGAGGAGCCATATGGGGCTATTTAAATATAAACAAGTAGAATTAAACTAAAATTAAATAGAATTCACAGTTCAATTCATCAGTAGCACGAGCTGCATTTCAAATGTTCAACAGCCACATGTACCTACTACATCAGACTACACGCATATATAAGACTTCCATTATCACAGAAAGTTCTACTGGATAGCACTCTTCTGGGGGCCATAGGTAAATGAACAGGCTATTGCAATAAAGTACAGGAAAGACGTGTTTTGGCAGGAGAAATGCAGGGAGCTCTGGGAGCCTGGACAAAGAGTGTCTGGTCAGGATATGGGGATGTGGGAAGTCTTCCTGGAGGAAGTGACACCTAAACTGAGACGTGAAAGTAGCCAAGAAAGAAGATA